>SAYR01061383.1:195191-216351 GCA_004382745.1 Argopecten irradians irradians | reverse complement strand
CATGTCTTTTTTCTAGCTTTAAGACTTTTTCAGAATTGCAACCAGATAAATAACAAAACAAACTTACTCAAATACATATAATCATACCTGCTTAGAGGTGTATAACCATATTAGAGTCCAGTATTACATTCTTTATAACAGATTGCTGTTGAGCTATCATTTACTTTTTGTATTTAAAGAAATATCTGACAGTCGTGAAGACACGCTTGTGTAATTGAAACTAAGCCATACATTTACACTGGGACGAAGGTTAAGCTATAAACTTGGGTGAAATTTGGACATTCTTGGAACGAACGTTTCCTACGATGTAAAGGAGTTGTAGTATTACACTTACTAAATATGCTTTTCACATTTTGGGATTCATACCTGCTGGTTCCTGTTCTGTTTGGAGGACAGCTCTTGCCGTCGCATGCTGACCGTTCAAAACAATGGTAATTCGCATTTTTATACATAATATAAGCAAGACTTTGTATCAGCTTTTCCAATTTGTTTCTATTCAAGCAATACTTTGGTCAATCCAGACATTTATGAATTTATGTAATATTATGTTTATATTATCTCGCGCCGAGAATTATGCTTGTGTGTACGGCGCACTACAGTTAATGCGCGGCAAAATTAGGCTTTAAGCAATTTTCAAACATGATATTCAACAAACACATACTGTAACTAGCTTATCATGCGTAAGCAGTTTGTTGTCTATGACAACATTTCTTACCCTTATCAAAGTGACTCATTGTAACACGATCAAAATAATCGTACTTAAGTTTGCTGTTATAATCTCAACAACCACTCTAGAAACAGACCTCGTATATTCAAATCTGTGTCACTGTCACGTTGTATAGGCGGTGTATAGCTAGCTTGTGTTTTAGTTGCATAATTTGAAATATATATCCATAAGTGTTTGCCTGTCCGATTAGATATACTATACTCTAGCAATGGTAAGATTTTGTATGTCTTCTAATCATATCTAAGTTTGCAGATTCATCAAGCTAAGCTTCCTATGTATATATGAATTTTTTATAAAACATTATAGCATAAAAAGATCATCTAAACTAATTTTTTAATTTGGTGAACATTTGTTAGATTTCAAAAGTTAGTATTAAATACAGCTGATAGATTAGGAATGGCTTGCAGCCAGAAGTGAAATCGTCTTACTATGAACCGAGATTAAATAGCATTCTGGTCAAGGAACAGAGCACTGTAAATTCTGCAGACTTCTAATCAACGCGAAAGTGTCTACTGAGTGGTTTGCTAAGGTAGAATAGATATGCGCAAGACTATTAGTTATCTGAATAACTACTGATGATTAACTCATTAATTTTCTTGATGATGATTCGTGTTATGAATATTTAAAAAAAAGAAACATCTCCAGATAAAGATACATATTACATAATCGATTACGTTATAACTGATTCTTATAGTACCACAACACCCTTCGCGCTCTGTTTTTGGAATATGATACACACGGTGATGAAATTATTTGCTGCAATGACATAATACACAAATTAAAAGCACCTTCATACGTTCACAATAAATATCAATGGTGACTAGTTTAATTCTATTACTTACGTTTGATCAGTATATATTAATAACCATATCCAATCTATATAGAATGATTTACATACTGATAAGGTCTCAAAAGTAACATATCACCAATGGGACCAACAGCATTCTTAGTGAAAATCACTCATTTATTAAAAATGTAGATACTCTCGAGTGATCAGTATAGACGCTATATACCCGCAAAAACATTATCCTATATGTCTTAATGTTATAATGAATAATCATTGGTGTCGATTTTACTCGATATGATAATCACAATAGTTAATATTACTGAGAGTAATTCTTTCTAGTCATACATATAGAGGAACTAACCATAACTTTTTGAGTAATTTTTAAAGGTTTTGAATTAATATGTAATGCGACTATAACAGAGTTAGATCTTCCTCCTAAATATAAAGTCTCATTGCTTCCTATAACTGACACAGTATCTATACATCGCAGAACCAAGAAATAAAATTCTACTAGAAATAGTAGGAGCTCACGTATTTATAGTATTGCAGAGAATTAGTCAAATAGTGAGCAAATAATCCCAAGACACCACAACGTACAATGTGTGCGAGTGAGAATGGCCAGACTTGCGTTTCTTTGACAGTAGAAATGGAATGTCTTAGTGTCCTAGAGAGAGATAACAGCGGGTTCGCGGTGAAGTTAAGTTGTCAACACACAGCACACGTAAGAACAGTATATTGATACATCAGCAATTCCCTCTACTTCACAAGGCGACCGCTATATACCATGGCCCATATAGAGGCGTACATATCTAATGTTTTCTACTATGAATGTTATAAGTGTAAAGTCGCTAATCGACTTTCATACTCTCTCTTACAATTACTTTATTGACTTCACGAGAAAACAAACTGTACGTAACAACTGATAATCTATACAATACACACAGAGGTCAAAATATCCTAACAAGCAATCTTAAGACAGCTAACACTATTAGCTACAGACAGACATACACATTGTGTCAAGATTTATCTTTCAATAACGATAATATTCAAGAGTATGTTGGGGGTGATTAACAAACTGCCACTATTTCAACTCTGCATGGTTACCGGTATGCATTAGGTCACAAAATAATCGTGTTACGGAAAATCTGTAATTACGATAGTGAAAGATGAGTTAGATTAAGATATTTATTAAATGAGAATTCACACTGTAGTTATAGAGGTTTGATATTTTTTGATGTAAGCTTAACATTAAGTGAGAATGATTTTCACTTGTGTGTATAGTTGATTCTTATTAGATTATGTGAAAAATATCAGAGAATTCCATGTATGTAGGAAGTTCTCACTGCTGAGACTTAGTATGCTGTTCTGGACTTAGCGCACCAAACTACTGCATCACCATGTTAACCTGTTACAAGGTAAGTATCGTCAATCCTTATTCGACACCTGAATAGTAATCCATTATGTAAAATCTGAAGAGTCAAATGCACTCGTCTTTATGGTTAACGTGTATTAATTCACTAATGTCCGTCTACATCGTTGTGGATGATTGACTTGACCGATCCTAATTAACAGCGCAGGGCAATAAAAACAGACGTATACGTTTACGGAAGGCGATGATGTGTATGGCGGTGTGTGATTTGGGACTATCCTACAGGGGTAGTATGCCTCGTCTAATGCACTAGGGAGTGTCTCTTTGTATGCTTCGCGAATCTTGTCGATATTTATTCGTTTTTTATGGTACATTTCTACATCTGCAAAGACACCCGACCAAAGCCATCCAACACCAATCAGCAAGTCTCACTTATACGGAATAACTGCAACGCCAGTCATTCCCACTCCTTTATGCTAATAGTTGCTCGGCAGGTAACAGACCTCGTAAAAATAAACGTTAAGGTCAGTCTGTCCTTCACTGCATTGGCTTGCCAAATTCTTCACATCGCAATGTTTTGTGGGATAATGTCATGACGGCTTCGTGCACCCAAACATTTAAGAAATATTTGGATATGCCTGTTCTTCCTATTAGTTTCATATTGCTCCACTCGATGGAGTACACTTAACCTAATTTCATCGACGATTTGAAAATTCATATGCTACATGTGCAAAGATTAAGTTAGCCCCTTCCTGGCAGTTGGGCTAGTATTTCATTTATTTAGGATCGTACTATGGGAAGGAATTATAATCGGGAGAATAAATAGAACTGATAACTGGGAAGAAACAAAATATAAATCTGAAACAGTATCATCGAGTTCAGTTGTCCAATGCATCTCGTATCAATTGGTACACGGATTAAAGTTCACTGTATTGTATAATGTCTTCAGACATAGTCATATAAACAAGCCATCACCTATTATTATTGCGGATATGGGTCTATGATCTAGAGTCATTTGCCGTTTGTATCAGATTATTTATGCAGCTCAGTCTTGTTAATACTGTGTCCGAGTGAGTGATAGTGAGATATACAATTACTCTACAGAAGAAAACTAATTTCATATTAATTTCATATTAACGAGGCGTCATTAAAGGAATGTTACCAGATGTTTCTTAGTAATCGGCAAAAATATGTATTTTCATCTTGCATTCTACGAGCTCGGCATTGTTGGCGATCAATAATACATCTGCGACGAACATGCATTCCGTGGTATTGTTATAGATACACATAACCAACCTTTCATCCACTGCGGTTCCACGTATAGTATATTATGTCAGAAAAAAATTATGTTCTCCTATAAAGAATAGAAGAAATGCGGTTTTTCCAACTAGTAACGTCGACTATACCATTTCGTGTGTATAAAATATCTATTATCCTTTATATTTTCCGTAAATATATTGTCTATTCAGTTTCATTTTACGTCTTCATACTTTACATGATAACTGAAGAGAATAAAGGATAGATAAACAAGCTTTATATATTCTATATATAATGATAAATGACAGCTGTGTATTATTTTATAACAGGAGCAGGCCTGACCACAGCTACGGGGTACACCGAGACTGCCTCTGATGACACCTGCACCCAGAGATCCTCTGCAAACTGTACCAGATATTAAATTAAACACATTTACATTAAACAATGTATGTTTTATTATTTCGCAACAAACATTATCATTGGCTTGGCAATCTAACAAGATCAATGTTTTATATAGGGATTGGATTGCGCTTTTATGTTAACCATGCTTGTATGGAGCAATTCCTCTAAGAATATATTTTATGGGGCGCGTTGAATATATTCTTAGCGGAACTGCTTCATACAAGCATGATTAACATAAAAACGAAATCCAATCCCTATACAAACACTCATACGATTTTTTTTAATTTATATTTTATGCAATAAAATCGTCATTTGAATGTGACGTATTTATTCAATAAAAGTCGGTCCAAAGTGGGAGGAGCATACTAAACTGAACAGCGACTCTTCACGTAAGGTAGAATTATTATCCGCGACGACAAAAAAGTTCAATATTTGATTGTAAAATAAACATGACAAACAAAGTACATTTCAGAGTAAATTTTGTTTCATCAGATCAGAAATTTAAATATATATTCAATTTTGTTAAATGTTAAAGATGTTCCACCGCTGAAAATAGTATTTTTTCACTATCACAAATAGGAGCAGACGATTTGATATTTTTCTTCTGTTACAAAAGTTACTTAATTTACACCATTACCACCATTGAAAAGTTTGAGCTTCTAATTTTACTTCAAGTTAAAAATATGAAAAATAATTAATTGCATCCCGAAAAATTTCCGTGGCACTATATTCTACATGAAATGAAGTACTGATTGCGCATGTACCAAAGGCGAAATGAATTATTTTATATTATTTTTGTGTTAAGGATGTACACCTCTGAGAAGTCAAAATTTTCTTGTATTAAACTTTTTTTCTCATATAGATTTTTGGAAATAGGAGTTCATACCATACAAGAAAATGGAAGAAAAAACATATGTCAGTGTGCTTGTTTTTGAGCTATTGTCACTCAAAGATACCAAGTTGACAAAATCTTAGATTTTGGGGATTTTTGCCGTTTTGACCATATAAACAAGAGTTTAAAGCCATAATTTCCTAATGAGATGTTTGATAAGTATGGAAGTTTGAAGAATTTATTTTCCTGTAGTCTTCTTTAAATATATACAAGTTTTGATTAATAAGACTCATATTTTTTTCTCAGAATAACAATATATGCTTCCCCTACCCCTTAATTTTGAGCTACAAAATACACCATTTTCAACCATTTTTGCCAAATTAAACCCTTTATTGAAACAGTTGTGGTATTAAACTTTTGTTAATGTTTTGCATATCAATAGGGAATGGGTTGTTCTATCTAAATTAGGCAGAAAAATGGGGGGTCAGTGTGCTTACTTTTTTGCCCCATTTGAATATGTGTTGTTTTTCAGTATTTTAGAGTAAAGTGCTCAAATTACCATTAAATGTAAAAATAAAGTTGTAAAAGTGTATTACTTCACGCAATAATGCTCAATGTTTTAATAACCACGAACCTAGTAAAGATTAACAGCAAAAATTAGCTCGACACAGCTAAAAATGCTGTTGCAGTGATGATTTAAGTAAAAACTATTTCAGTAAAAAATGGTTAAAGTATGGCTGTACTCAAAGAGGAAAAAGACACAATTTCAAAATTGTCGGCAAATGGGCCATTTCTTAAAATCTCTGCATACAAAAATCTACCGAAAAATAGAAATGTAATTTTTTGACAAAATTTGCATCTGGCAACTTGCTACAGATTTTGATAAAATATATTTGAAAATTTCATAACTTCTTTGATCTTTGTCGAAACGAAACTTCAACGGGACTGAAACCTCAGAAGAATACATCCTTAATTAGGAATATATATACACGATTAAACACAAATTATTGTTCGAATGATGAATATCATTTATGCTCTGTCGGCGGTGGAGCATCTTTAATATATAGCGTAATAACAAAGAATTTGTACTCTGCCACATGTGTGATGTGCAACGAGGCGAAGCTGACACACGCTTACATACTGGAGTTTGCAGAAGTTGTCAAAACAGCGGTGTTCAAGTAGCTAAACGTGTTTGAGAATGTCGTCTGATTTGACGATATTACATCCTTGGGAGCCATGTGACTATAATATCTACATTTAGATCCATCGCCATCTACAGACGGAACAATTTCACTTGTGTTCGATGGGTACAATGTATTTGTGGTGACGCGTAACTGTCAACACGTGGATTAATAGCGGTGCATGTTTTATAACAAACATGATTAAATTCTTAAAGAACAAAGAAAAGAGGATATGTTTATAACTGACTTCTGTCACAGGATCTCACGCCCGTCCAACCCAAAGACGCGACTGTAGGACGAACACAGACACAGAGGTAATGTTTACATTTGACAGCACTGCACGTCGCCCCGGTCGGGATATTTTTCCCGCTTCTTTATACCATTGTTAATTTAAAAAAAATGTTGGTATCATTTATAAATATAAAACTTATATGTATTGTTATATTGTTCCCAAAAATTCTATGAAAAACAACAATATATACGTAATGTTGCGTTCAAATGTTAACAAAGTCATGTGTAGCCCCTTTAAGTTGCATGGAACATTTTCATACGCAAGTTCAAAGTTCAATGTTACCATGCAGTAACGGTAATCAAACTCGGCTAGTATTTGCGTATAGTGAACAAGCCTAACAAGTGTAAATATAAATAAGTGCAAGTCATGCCGTTCCTAACATCGCTGATACCACGACGATGTAGGTTTTTTTTATAAAAGAGTTGATTAAGAAATTTAAAAATATAGATAATTCTAAATAAAATATAATTGATACTGCCTTATTCATCAATCAATCATCTATAGACTATATTTCAATGCTTAAAATGCTGTATTAATTACATTAGCTGCGATACATAACTGATTATACGGTATGTAAAATATGTTATGTCGTATTTAAATGTGAGACGGTAAACAAAACTATTATAGACTAAGTATGTGGTCACCATGGGTTGAAAATGTCCTCTGTTATGTTCTAACAAGCATGCATCTGACGATTATATTGTTACATTAAAGTAACTTCAGTATTAATTGGCGCGGTCTAGATAAAAACAATATATATTTTTTATGAAACATGTTTCTCTTCATATAATATGGTTAGAGATTTATCATCGATATGACACTGAGCTGGTCATGCATGCAAGCAAGACAAATGACTTGATCACTCCTTTTCATAACGACTACTCAAGAATATTTATTTTCTATTTACAGTGTATATTTGCATCAGACCTGAATATGCCTCATTAATGAATTCCAGGCAAAGGTGTCGATATATCTTCACTACTAAGAATGAAAGATTATTTTGTATGTGAAAGCTGATATTTAAGTTAATAATTACATGTGCATAATATTGCATCGCAAAGTAAGTTGACTAAACCGAACAACGTTTACTCTTGATTTAAAGAAAAGTTCTTCCAGGTGATAGTGTTTATTGTTCTTAGTTCTCTTTCACATTAAGATGTGCGACATCCATAACATCTACCTGAAAAAAATGGTTTAACTGTACGAAATGTAAATTAGTTTCTTTTGAAGGAAGTTGTTAACATACGTAGGTAGAGGTTTTTTCATGAGTTGCTATGTGATATGAAAATTGGTAAATAAGTTCAATAATTTGATATATATGAAACAAATAGAGATTGAACAGTGTTTTGATTGCGTTAAAGGTGGTATGAACGCAATGGGATACAGACATATTCAATGTAGCGCGTTAGCGCTACATGTAGAATATGTCTGTATCCCATTGCGTTCATACCACCTTTAACGCAATCAAAACACTGTTCAATCTTTATATTTACATAAATAAGTCTACTTTTACGTCAAATTTAAAACGGTGATGGTTGCTAAGTTGGGTAACTACGGTAGTCAGGATGACCGAAGATATAGTTCCGATTGTTGAATGTTATAGCTGCAGTTTGATTTGAAATATAACAATGACACCTTTAATTATTTTTAAATTATATTTTTTTTCCAATTTGATAATGTATCAATAATGTCCATTTCGAATAAAAATTGAGATAACCAAGGCGGAGCGACTACCGGTATCGTTGTCAGGGTAGTGATGCGGTCCGAAGTGGAGCGAGCCGCCATATTTGATTTTCAACCGAGGAAAGTAACTGTGAAATAGTCTGTTGACCAAATGGTATGACTGTTGAGCTGCTGAAGGTTTCTAATGTATGTATCGGTCTACGTACGCGATATAGACTAAATTCTTCATAGTCACGACTTTTATTTTATTGTACGGATGATAGACAAGTGTTTGCATGGTGTGTGACTGACTTAACTATGGGATTCCTTGAACATTCCTGAGGAAAGCCCCAGCGATTCTTTTTGTTGTTTATTACCGTTACAATGCTTGAACACATATTCTGTTTTGATGTCAAATACATTTTAATTGGATCTAATAACAACTCTTTATTATTATTTTGAATCCGAAAACGATGACACTTTGTTTACATTTCATACAGTAGGCCAACCGAGTAGGCTAATGACGAGCATGTTATTGTCTGTGCCGCCTAAGGATCAGTCTTGAGACAAATAGAAGACCGAAATCGTTTTTTAGTTTATTATTAATTCAAAGCAAATCTGTCATCTGTGAAAAGGTAAAATGTAAATTAAGTAATTATAGTTTATTTAGATTATCATATGGCGCAAAATCTTACCGAAGCGTGAACTAGAAATCGTCCGATCCTACTTAGGGTTTGTATTCATACGTCGTTGCGTTTACGCTAATTTGAACGCAACTCCCCTCCCGTTGACTATATAGAGGCATATGTAAATATAAGCTTGTAAGCGAGTTTTATGCCAAATTATTTAATACATTTCATATAAAGTAGCCGCGAGTGTAAAATTTTATTAAAAATATGACATCTGTTTATGAAGATATTGATAAAACACTTATCTTCGTTTCTATATATAAAAGTTGCGATATTAGGAATGATTTCGACGTATTTGTCTACCTAAATAGTCGAGCGACGTCATAAATTGATAACATTATTACAATAGTCCTATAACACGTCAGATATTCATGACAAGGCTAAACGAGCCAGTTAAATGATAAAATAATATCCCTTCGAATGTGTTATTTCAGGTATTTCTCAGCCCTGCAGGTAGGGCGTTAGAATTGTGCCAACTGCCCCTATTGCATGATCGTAAAAGGCGACTAAATTTAGGATCTTATCTTTTCTAATCTTCCTAACTGACTTTGTCTTTCCTAATGCCCCCCTTAGCACCGCGTCACTTCTGGCCATGAGTTGAGCGTTCGCTCCTTCGAGGAAGTCTCTGGGTTTTGTCCCCTGGCCGAGACACACTAAAGTCTATAAAAGTGGTAGTTTCTGCTCCTGCCTAGCGCTCAGCATACAGAGAGTTGGACGACTAGTTCGCCCGTTGTCCGTATAATGTGACCGGATTGGGTGTGTTACTTGGTGTCTTCGGCGGCATGCTTCAGTGATATAGCACTATAAAAAGGGCAACAGTTCCACTATACAAGAAGACACAACACGAACATACCGCAGTCTCCAAAAACACACACCTCGCACTTCACACACGCTACACACTGCATACATGGGAGGCCGTCCTTACATGACTTTGGATGTTAACAGGACGTTAAAATAATCAAACAAACAAACAATAAGATATTTTCAATGCTCATAATGTATTTTTCTTCACACACGAGCAAGACATCACACCTATAATGAAGGCCGTCCTGAAATGACCCTGGCTGTAACTAGCACGTTAATCCAACCGACCAATCAACCTTATCTGACCTTGTGACACTTGTGTAACAGTTTGAACATTTCTAAAATTATCTTTATATATGTAAGTGTTAGATGTATTACGAAATGTTAACCAGTGTGTGTCCAGTCTTATCAGCTCATATATACCAGATAAAGAACCTCTAATTGTCCTTCTGTCGTCAAGCTGCCGAGCTACCATGTCCCACCTTTCTGTCGCTCTCCTGTCCGCCATATTGGCAGCGTGCTGTGCTGTTCTATATGGTTACCCACTCCATGCATCCTGTAAGACGCAACTGTAAGTAAAATGTTTAGCTGCATTAAGTAAAGTCGTGTGCGGATTAATTGTATCAATTTAACTTCTTTGGACAAACTCTCTAGCTGTATTAAGATATTTACAGCATACTAGTAGGTGTTTTCATATTCATAGTTGTAATCAAGATCCCTTGACATGTCAAGTTAGATCGTGTACAGAAGTATCGCATTAAATATCGGTAACAGTCTAATTGCTTCTATTTTCTTGTTTTATCGCATGTATTTTATTTTGTGTTCAGTTCATAACAAGACACAGGACAAATATAACGTTTGTGGGAAATTTGAGCGCAAGTACACCGAAGCCCATTTGTTAATAATTAGTTTTTCGTAAATCCATAGCTTTTTTGAGTATTTGTGTATATTTACAATGACTAGATAGAAATTCCATGTCGCCCATAGATATATATAAATTGCGATTTTGTTTGATTCACTCAACTTTACGTTCAACTAACAACCAGGATCATTCAATGATGGTCTTTCTGTGTGCAAAATATTACGTATGCGGATGTCTATATGTGTTGGAAGGCTGTGGTATATTACTATCTAATGAGAGCGTGTTTATTTTATATTCACATAAGTTGATAGCAATCCGCATGTCTATTGATACGTTCTGAATAAGTTGTATATATGTTTAAAGATGCTCAACCGCTGACAAATGGTATTCTTTCACTATTAAAAACAGGAACAGAGGATTTAGTATTTTCTTCGGTTACAAAAGTTACTTAATTTACACCATTATTGCCATTGAAAAGTTTGAGCTTCTCATTTTACTTCAAGTTGAAAATATAAAAAATAATTAATTGCATCCCGAAAAAATTCCGTGGCATTATATCCTATATGGAATTAAGTACTGATTGCTCATGCACCAAAGGCAAAATAATCAACCTCATTATTTAAAAATGTATTTGCGGACCAGTATAACATTCCGCAAACATTATCTTTGTTCTTAATTTTTAAGAATGCGTCTTGCGTTTTACGTTTATATCACAAGTTAAGTATAATTGGCAGATAATTAATGCAACTAACCATACGTTTTGTATTTTTAAAGGCCTTTTTGAATAAATATGCCCGACATAAAGTTAGCTTTTTAATAAGTTCCTGCTCAAACTGCTCGGTATTCTCATGCAACCCAAAGATAAATTCTAATAATGAGCTATATGGTTTGATGAGAATAACAATGCTGAGAACAAATTACTGAGGAGACCCATCCTACATGTTCGAGGTAACCGCTTCTTTCTTACCGAGAACTGGTTTTTTTAGCTAAAGAGTCAACAGCGGCTGGCGTGATGAAGTTGACACACGAGACCACCACTAAAACACATATATTGATGACGTCACATCACTCTTACTCACAAAGGGCCGACGCTCCTGCCATATAGACGTAAGCATAATTCTATAGAAAATTAATTGTAAACGCTTCAACCTTTTCTGTTCAAATATTCTACCGGGAAAACGTCGATACATATCATATACAATAAAAGTAAAACAAAAGCCAATCTTAATGACAGCTAATCTATTAGCTCAGGACAGATATTTTTGTTCATTTATTATTTTAACGAATTACAGATTATGTTGGCTGATTAAACATAATCTGCACTATTTTTCAACTTGCATGTTACCGGCTTAAGGATTCACAAAGATAATGCTTCGAAATTATCATAGTAAAATGTCTGTTGATTTATGATAATAGAGATTCCTAGCTTGAAAGGCGTTGTAGATTATGTGCACAAACATTAGAGATTCCTTGTTGTAGGAGTTTGTAGATTATGTTTGAAAATATCAGAGATTTCCTGTTGTAGGGATTCTCCACTGCCGAGACTTGGTTATGCTGTTCTGCGCACTATATAGCACAAACTACTGCAACATGTTAACCTGTATTACAAGCGGTAAAGTATCGTCAATCCCTTATTCACACCTTGAATATGTCATTTCATTATTAAAATCTGAACAGTTCAAATAGTGTCTTATGTAACCGTGTATTAATCACAATGTCCGTCTACATGTTGGATCCTTGGATGATTGATTTACCGTCCTATTAACAGCCAGGGCAATTAAAAGACGTTCGTTCGTGAAGGCGAATGTGTTATGGCGGTGCGCTGTTGATTTGGGAAACTACAGTGTGCTCGTGTGGTGTCTCTTTTGTATTGCTGGAAATTTGTCATTTTTATTCTTTTTATGGTACTTCTCTCACTGAAGACACCGACCAAGCACATCCAACACAGTCACAGTTTTACGAATAACTGGCAAAGCCAGTCGTCCCACTCTTTTATGTAAATGCTCGGCAGGGAACAGACACTAATTAACTTTAGGTTCAGTCTGTCCCTTCCTGATGGCTTGCCAAATCATTCCTTCTGATTTGTCTTGCGGAAACTCAGACCGGCCCCTTCCGTTGCCAACCCCAAAATTAGAAAATCATTGATAATGTAGTTCAGATGTGTTCTACTCCCGAGGACACTTAACACTTCATCCGACCGATTTGAAAATTATTGCTACCATGGCAAGTTTAAGTAGCCCCTTCTGCGCAGTTGGATAGGTCACTTTCATAATCATTATAGGTTTATGGAAGGCAAATAAATCGGGAAAAATGAACTGGATTACTGAAACAAATATAACTAACATACATAGTTCATTTCCAGATGTATCTCGACAGGTGGTTAACAACGGCTTACAAGTTCACCGTATTGTACTTAATGTCTTCCAGGGAACCTTCATCAGGCTTATCTAGAACGTTCATTCGGCACGTGATAAAGTTATTTTGCATCGGCTGGCTAAGATCTGTTATAATTTTACAAATAATTCTGTTTCCAGTTAGAAGGAATATCAAACTTATTTTCAAAGAATTTTCATAGTATTTCATATAGCGAGTGGTCATTAAAGGGATGTTACAGTTATGAAGCGGAGAGAAAAAAATGTCATCTTTCCTCTCATTTTACATCGGCATTGGCTAGATGACTACCATACACGCCAACATGATTCCGTCGGTAATGTGTATAGATACTTTAACCACTGTACCACTGCGCGCTCTAACGTATACGTTATCTATTGTCAGAACAAAAATATGTTTCCTATGAAAAACATCGCCGTTTTCCAAAGTACGTCGATTATAACATTTGTGTGAAAATACTACCATATATTTCCGTAAAGATATTGTCTATTCAGTTTCATTTTACGTCTTCATACTTTAACATGATAACTGAAGAGAAATTCAAAGGGATAGATAAACAAGCTTATATATTCTATATATAATGATAAATGACAGCTGTGATTATTTATAACAGGAGGCAGGCCTGACCAACAAGCTACGGGGTACACCCGAGACTGCCCTGATGGACACCTGCACCCAGAGATCCTCTGCAAACCTGTACCAAGATATTAAATTAAACACATTTTACATTAAACCCAATGCTATGTTTTATTATTTTCCGCAACAAACATTATACATTGGGCTTGCAACGTCTAACAAAGATCAATTTTCTATATAGGGAATTGGATTGCCGCTTTTATGTTAACCATGCTTGTATTGGAGCAATTCCTCTAAGAATATATTTTAGCGGGCGGCGTTGAATATATTCTTAGCGGAAACTGCTTCATACAAGCAATGATAACATAAAAACGGAAATCCAATCACCTATACAAAAACACTCATACGATTTTTTTTAATTTATATCTTATGCAATAAAACTCGTCATTGGAATGTGACGTATTTATTCAATAAAAGTCGGTCCCTCCAAAGTGGGTAGAGCATACCTTAAACTGAACAGCGACTCTTCACGTAAGTAGCATTATTATCCCGCGACGACCAAAAAAAGTTCAATATTTGATTGTAAAATTAAACATGACAAACAAGTTACATTTCAGAGTAAATTTTGTTTCATTCAGCATCAGAATTTTAAATTATATATTCAATTTTGTTAATGTTAAAGATGTTCCACCGCTGAAATAGTATTTTTCACTATCACAAATTAGGAGCAGCTACGATTTGATATTTTTCTTCTGTTCACAAAAGTTACCTTAATTTACCACCATTACCACCATTGAAAAGTTGAGCTCTAATTTACTTCATAAGTTAAAAATATGAAAAATAATTAATTGGCATCCCCCGAAAAAATTTCCCGTCGGCCCACTATATTCTACACTGAAATGAAGTACTATTTGATTGCCGCATGTACCCCCAAAAGGCGAAATGAATTATTTTATATTATTTTTGTGTTAAGGAATGACACCCTCTGAGAAGTCAAATTTCTTGTATTAAACTTTTTTTCTCATATAGATTTTTCGGGAAATAGGAGTTCAGTTACCCATACAAGAAATGGTTAAGAAAAAACATAGTACCAGTGCTGCTTGTTTTTGAGCTATTGTCACTCAAGATACCAAGTTTGACAAAAATCCTTAGATTTTGGGGATTTTTTGCCGTTCTTGAACCCATTATAAACAAGAGTTTTAAAGCCATAATTTCCTAATGAGATGTTTGATAAGCTATGGACAAGTTTGTGAAGAATTTATTTTCCTGTTAGTCTTCTTTAAATTATACAAGTTTTTATGATTAATAAGACTCATATTTTTTTCTCAGAATAACAATATATGCTTCCCCTACCCCTTCAGCTACAACAATACACCATTTCAACCATTTTTTGCAAATTAAAACCCTTTTATTGCAAACAGTTCTGTTGGTATTAAAACTTTGTTTAATTGCTTCTGCCTCTTAGTGTTCTATCTAAATTACCGGCAGAAAAATGGGGGTCAGTGTGCTTACTTTTTGTTGCCCCATTTGAACTATGTGTTGGTTTTTCAGTATCTTTAGAGTAAAGTGCCTCAAATTAACCCATTAAATGTAAAAAATTAAAGTTGTAAAAGTGTATTACTTCACGCAAAATGCTCAATGTTTTAATAAACCGCGAACCTAGTAAAGATTAACAGCAAAAATTAGCTCGACACAGCTTAAAAAATGCTGTTGCAGTGAGATTTAAAGTAAAAACTATTTCAGTAAAAAAATGGTTTAAACCTAATGGCTGTACTCAAAGAGGAAAAAGGACACAATTTCCAAAATGTCGGCAAATGGGCCATTTCTTAACAATCTCTGCCATACAAAAATCTACCCGAAAAATAGGAAATGTAATTTTTGACCCAAAATTTGCATCTGCAACTTGCCTACAGATTTTTGATAAAATATATTTGAATAATTTCATAACTTCCCCTTTTGATCTTTGTCGAAACGAAAACTCAAACGGGGAACTGAAACCTCAGAGGAAACATCCCTTAATTAGGAATATTATATACACGATTAAACACAAATTATTTGTTCGAATGATTGAATATCATTTATGCCCTCTGGTTCCCCGGCCGGTGGAGCATCTATTAATATTATAGCGTAATAACAAAGAATTTGTACTCTGCCACAATGTGTGATGTGCCAAAAAAACCCCGGAGGGGGGGCGAAAAGGGGGGCTGGGGGGGGGGGGGGGGGGGGAAACAAAAAAAACAACACCCGCCTTTTAAAACATACTGGGAGTTTGCAGAATGTCAAAACAGCGGTGTTCAAGTAGCTAAACGTGTTTGAGAATGTCGTCTGATTTTGACGATGATTACATCCTTGGGAGCCATGTGACTATTATACTACATTTAGATCCATCGCCATCTACAAGACGCGAACAATTTCACTGTTAACGCATGGCGCCTACAATGTTTGGGCGTGAACGCGTAACTGCTCAACACGTGGCATTAATAGCGGTGCATGTTTTATTAACAAACATGATTAAATTCTTAAAGAACCAAAGAAAAAGGATGAATGTTTATAACTGACTTCGCTCACAGGATCTCACGCCCGTCCAACCCAAAGACGCCGACTGTAGACGACACACAGACACAGAGGTAATGTTTACATTTGACAGGCACCTGCACGTCGCCCCGGTCGCGGATATTTTTCCCGCTTCTTTTATACCATTTGTTAATTTTAAAAAAAATGTTGGTTATCATTTATAAATATAAAACTTATATGTATTGTTATATTGTCCCAAAAAATTCTATGAAAAACAACAATATATACGTAATGTTGCGTTCAAATGTAACAAAGTCCATGTGTAGCCCCTTTAAGTTGCTCAGGAACATTTTCATACGCCAAGTGTCATAAGTTTCAATGTTACCATGCCAGTAACGGTAATCAAACTCCGGCTAGTATTTGCGTATAGTGAACAAGCCTAACAAGTGTTAATAAAATAAGTGCAAGTTCAGCCGTTCCTACATCGCCTGATACCACCCGGACCTGATGTTTGGTTTTTTTTTATAAAGAGTTGATTAAGAAATTTAAAATATAGATACATTCTAAAATAAAAATATAATTGATACTGCCTTATTCATCAAATCAAATTTCATCTATAAGACTAATAATTTTCATGCTGTAAAAATTGCCCTGTATTAATCTACATTAGCTGCCGATACATAACTGATTATAACGCTATGTAAAATATGTAATGTCGTATTTAAATGTGAGACGGTAAACTCAAAACTATTATAGACTAAGTATGTGCGTCACCATGGTGAAACAATGTCCTCTGTTATGTTCTAACAAGGCATGCATCTGACGCATTATATTGTTACATTAAAGTAAACTTCAGATTAATTGGGCGGTCTAAGATAAAACAATATATATTTTTTTATGAAACCTGGTCTTCCTCTTCTCAATACAATATGGTTAGAGATTTATCATCGATATGACACGACGCGGTCATGCATGCCAAGCAAGACAAATGGACGCTTGATCACTCCTACTTTCATACACGGACTACATCAAGAATATTTATTTCTATTAAACTACAGTGTATTTTTTGCTATCCAGACCCTGAATATGCCACCCCTCACTTAATTGAAATTCCAGGCAAAGGGTCGATATAATTCTCAACTACTCAAAGAATGAAGAGATTATTTCGTATGTGAAAGAGCTGGATATTTTAAGTTCAATAATTAGCATGTGCATCATTTAGCATCAGCAAGTAAGGTTGACTATAACCGAACCAAGACTGCGACCGTAGTTAACTCTTGATTTAAAAGAAAATTTCTTCCAGGTGATAGTGTTTATTGTTCTTAGTTCTCTTTCACATTAAGATGTGCGACATCCATAACATCTACCTGAAAAAAAATGGTTTAACTGTACGAAATGTAAATTAGTTTCTTTTGAAGGAAGTTGTTAACATACGTTAGGTAGAGGTTTTTTCATGAGTTGCTATGTGATATGAAAATTGGTAAATAAGTTCAATAATTTGATATATATGAAACAAATAGAGATTTGAACAGTGTTTTTGATTGCGTTAAAGGTGGTATGGAACGCAATGGGATACAGACATATTCAATGTAGCCGTAGCGCTACATGTAGAATATGTCTGTATCCCATTGCCGTTCATACCACCTTTTAACGCAATCAAAACACTGTTCAATCTTTGATATTTACATAAATAAGTCTATTTTTACGTCCAATTTTAAAACGGTGATGGCTTGCTAAGTTGGGTAACTACCGGGTAGTCAGGATGACCGAAGCATATAGTTCCGATTGTTGAATGTTATAGCTGCAGTTTGATTTGAAATATAACAATGACACCTTTAATTATTTTTAAATATAATTTTTTTTCCAATTTGATAATGTATCAATAATGTCCATTTCGAATAAAAATGAGAATAACCAAGGCGGAGCGACTACCGTATCGTTGTCTGGGTAGTGATGCGGTCCGAAGTGGACGCGAGCCGCCATATTTGATTTTTCAACCGAGGAAAGTAACTGTGAAATAGTCTGTTGACCAATTGGTATGACTGTTGAGCTGCTTGAAGGTTTCTAATGTATGTATCGGTCTACGTACGCCGATATAGACTAAATTTCATAGTCACGACTTTTATTTTTATTGTACGGATGATAGACAAGTTTTTGCATGGTGTGTGACTGACTTAACTATGGGATTCCTTGAACATTCCTGAGGAAAGCCCCAGCGATTCTTTTTGTTGTTTAATACCGTTACAAGTCTTGAACACATATTTCTGTTTTGATGTCAAATATTACATATATCTAATAACAACTCTTTATTATTATTTGATCCGAAAACGATGACACTTTGTTTACATTTCATACAGTAGCGCCAACGAGTAGGCTAATGACGAGCATGTTTATTGTCTGTGCCGCCTAAGGATTCAGTCTTGAGACAAATAGAAGACCGAAATCGTTTTTTTAGTTTATTATTAATTCAAAGGCAAATCTGTCATCTGTGAAAAGGTAAAATGTAAATTAAGTAATTATAGTTTATTTAGATTAATCATATGGCGCAAAATCTTACCGAAGCGTGAACTAGAAATCGTCCATCCTACTTAGGGTTTGTATTCATACGTCGTTGCGTTTTACGCTAATTTGAACGCAACTCCCCTCCCGGTTGACTATATAGAGGCATATGTAATATAAGCTGTAAGCGAGTTTTATTGCCAATTTATTTAAATACATTTCATATAAAGTACACGCGAGTGTAAAATTTTATTAAAAATATGACATCTGTTTATGAAGATATTGATAAAACACTTATCTTCGTTTCTATATATAAAAAGTTGCGATATTAGGAATGGATTTCGACCGTATTTGTCTACCTAAATAGTCGAGCGACGTCATAAATTGATAACATTATTACAATAGTCCTATAAACACGTCAGATATTCATGACAAGGCTAAACGAGCCAGTTAAATGATAAAATAATATCCCTTCGAATGTGTTATTCACGGTATTTCTCAAGCCCTGCAGGTAGGGCGTTAGAATTGTGCCAACTGCCCCTATTGCATGATCGTAAAAGGCGACTAAATTTAGGATCTTATCTTTTCTAATCTTCCTAACTGACTTTTGTCTTTCCTAATGCCCCCCTTAGCACCCGCGTCACTTCTGGCCATGAGTTGAGCGTTCGCTCCTTCGAGGAAGTCTCTGGTTATTGTCCCCTGGCCGAGGAACCACTAAAGTCTATAAAAGTGGTAGTTTCTGCTCCTGCCTAGCGCTCCAGCAATACAGAGAGTTGGACGACTAGTTCGCGCCTTTGTCCGTATAATGTGGACCGATTGGGCGTGTGTTACTTGGTGTCTTCGGCGCATGCTTCAGTGATATAGCACATTAAAAAGGGCAACAGTTCCACTATACAAAGAAGACACAACACGAACAAACCGCAGTCTCCAAAAACACACACCTCGCACTTCCACCACACGCTACACACTGCATACATGGAGGCCGTCCTTACATGACTTTGGATGTTAACAGGACGTTAAAATAATCAAACAAACAAACAATAAGATATTTTCAATGCTCATAATGTATTTTTCTTCACACCACGAGCAAGACATCACACCTATAATGAAGCCGTCCTGAAATGACCCTGGCTGTAACTAGCCACGTTAATCCAACCGACCAATCAACCTTATCTGACCTTGTGACACTTGTGTAAACAGTTGAACATTTCTAAAATTATCTTTATATATGTAAGTGTTAGATTGTATTACGAAATGTTAACCAGTGTGTGTCCCAGTCTTATCAGCCATATATACCAGATAAAGAACCCTCTAATTGTCCTTCTGTCGTCAAGCTGCCGAGCTACCATGTCCCAACCTTTCTGTCGCTCTCCTGTCCGCCCATATTGGCAGCGTGCTGTGCTGTTCTATATGGTTACCCACTCCATGCATCCTGTAAGACGCAACTGTAAGTACAATGTTTAGCTGCATTAAGTAAAGTCGTGTGCGGATTTATTGTATCAATTTAACTGCTTTGGACAAACTCTCTAGATGTATTAAGATATTTACAGCATACTAGTAGGTGTTTTCATATTCATAGTTGGTTGTAATCAAGATCCCTTGATATGCCAAGTTAGGTATTGCATTAAATATCGGTAACAATATAATTGCTTCTATTTTCTTGTTTTATCGCATGTGCTGGCCCTGCAGGTAGGGCGTAAGAATTGTACCTGCTGCCCCTATTGCATGATCGTAAAAGGCGACTAAATTTAGGATCTTATCTTTTCTCTTCTTCCTAACTGACTTATTCTTTCCTAATGCCTCCCTTGGCACCGCCTCACTTTTGGCCTTGAGTTGAGCGTTCGCCCTGTGAGGAAGGCTCTGGGTTCTGTCCCCTTGGCCGAGCCACACCCAAAGTCTATAAAAAGTGGTAGTTTCTGCTCCTGCTTAGCGTTCAGCATACAGGGAGTGGCGACGACTGGTTCGTCCGTTGTCCAGTATAATGTGACCGGGGTGGGGTGTGTTGCTTGGTGTCTTCGGCGCGGCATGCTTCAGTGATATAGCACTATAAAAATGGGCAACAGTTCCACTATACAAAGAAGACCACAACACGAACATACGCAGTCTCCCTGTACACTCACCTCGCACAACATACCACGCAACACACCGCATACATGGAGGCCGTCCTTACATGACCATAGCTGTTAATAGGACGTTAATAAATCAAACAAACAAACAAACAATTATCGCATGTATTTTATTTTGTGTATATTTACATTGACTAGATAGAAATTCCAAGTCGCCCATAGTTATATATAAATTGCGATTTTGTTTGAT
>SAYR01061383.1:182744-195181 GCA_004382745.1 Argopecten irradians irradians | reverse complement strand
TGCTCCTGCTTAGCGTTCAGCATACAGGGAGTGGGACGACTGGTTCGTCCGTTGTCAGTATAATGTGACCGGGTGGGGTGTGTTGCTTGGTGTCTTCGGCGGCATGCTTCAGTGATATAGCACTATAAAATGGGCAACAGTTCCACTATACAAGAAGACACAACACGAACATACCGCAGTCTCCCTGTACACTCACCTCGCACAACATACACGCAACACACCGCATACATGGGAGGCCGTCCTTACATGACCATAGCTGTTAATAGGACGTTAATAAATCAAACAAACAAACAAACAATTATCGCATGTATTTTATTTTGTGTATATTTACATTGACTAGATAGAAATTCCAAGTCGCCCATAGTTATATATAAATTGCGATTTTGTTTGATTCACTTAACTTCACATTCAACTAATAACCAGGATCATTCAATGATAGTCTTCCTTTTTGCAATGTATTACGTATGCGGATGTCTATGGCTGCGGTATATTACTATCTAATGAGAGTGTGTTTATTTTATATTCACATAAATTGATAGCAATCCGCCTGTCTATTGATACGTTCTGAATAGGTTGTATATATGTTTAAAGATGCTCCACCGCTGACAAATGGTATTTTTTCACTATTAAAAAGAGGAGTAAAGGATTTAGTATTTTTTTCGGTTACAAAAGTTACTTAATTTACACCATTACCGCCATTGAAAAGTTTCAGCTTCTAATTTTACTTCAAGTTGGAAATATAAAAAATAATTAATTGCATCCCGAAAAAATTCCGTGGTACTATATCCTATATGGAATTAAGTACTGATTGCTCATGTACCAAAGGCAAAATAAATTTTGTGTTAATAAGACATATATATATACACGATTAAACACCAATTATTGTTCAAATGATGAATATATATGCTCTGTAGGAGGTGGAGCATCTTTAATATTTACACAGCATATATCCTTATATGCGCTGCGTTCAAAAAAGGATACGACATCATCACATAAGAGGTCATGTGTAGATGCCCTTGATACCACCTTTACTGCAGATCAGCCATATTCTATATCTTGCTATATAAAGTTACAGGGACATTTCGTCCAAGTAAACAAAACAATTTAGCTATGTTGTACACTTGGCGGGATGACTACGTACACGAATATAGTTAAGACAGCTTTTTCAATTTATTTCGTCTCCTGAAATTCACTTTCAAATTTCTGAATGAAGCAATTTGGCCATTTTCAAAGGTCACCGGAGCATAACCTCGAATGGGATGTTGTCAGATCTTCTTATCAAACAGAACAATAATCAGATCTGAATTTTAATCAGATTGATTTATTCTATATATCCAGTGTCTTTCCCGGAACAACATGTGATTCAGTCAGGACCAAACTTGTAAACCAAATCAATGCATGGAAAGGACGTGATGGGTGTAAAATCAATACTCCCGAGCTCAACGAGAAATGTTTATACACAGTAAGTGGTACTCATCAAATCAATACCCATTCCGCAAGGTGCCAAATTATGTAAAGAAGAGGAAATATTACATTTGTTATTATTGAAGAAAAAATAAAGGTTTTCATGCAAAGTTTTGCAGAGATGCTTTGTATCCATATTGCTAAGTTTGTTTTTGCTTACGAGTCTTATCAATGTATGCAATGATTCTAGAATAATCTCACAAGCAGGAAACAATAATTAAGTGTTGTGATTGTTGTGAATGTATGAAAAATACATTGTACGTTATTGACACCTGATGATAACGCTAAAGGCATTATATTTCTTTGATAAGTAGAACCGTTAGGTGCAATTTGTATTTAGCATTATTGGTTTTATATTTAGATTCTAGAACGTTATATTTGTCCGATTGTCTCTAACTATCACGGGATTTTGCTATGGTTGAAAATAAGATATTGTCAACTGTCTGCAAATCGTAAGATATGGGGTTTGAAAGATACAAAATACGATGGCATCACTTTCGAAATCCTTGTTTAAATTTAAATTTTAATTGATCTGGCTCGTTAACAGGAAGTATTATATTTTAATTGACTTGAGTTATTGATGAGTATCTATATTTCAATTGACCTGGTTGGTTAATGGGTATCTATAGTATTTGAATAGACTTGGCTGGCTAACGGTAAGTTGTTCTTTTTTTCCACTGTCATGATTGACCCATTGGTATTTATTCTAATAATCGTCATATTGGCTGACTATTTGGTATTTGTTAACTGGACTGGTAAACTGATGATTATTTTGTTTCTAATTTTATGGATATTCTGTTCTTCTTTGGTGTCCTAACTGGTTTTAATTCATTTTTCTCGCGACTAGCTGGTTTCCAATGACGGTAACGTCCTGAAGGCGACTCATGAGACACCTCTCCATCCATACATTGATGATATCAGCTTCACATTTTCAACTTCCGGAAGTAACTGTAATGTAGAGGTAAGTATCTCCATCCATACATTGATGACATCAGCTTTACATTTTCAACTTCCGGAAGTAACGGTAATGTAAAGGTAGGTATCTCCATCCTTACATTGATGTAATCAATTTCACATTTTCAACTTCCGGTAGTAACTGTACTGTAGAGGTAAGTATCTCCATTTATACATTGATGACATCAGCTTCACATTTACAACTCTAGGAAGTAACTGTAATGTAGGGGTAAGTATCTCCATCCTTACATTGATGAAATCAGTTTCACATCACACACGTCTTTAAATTACTGTTAATAGGACATTAAACTATAACACAAAACATCACACCATAACTGTCCATCGAACCGCTCAGGTACTGCACGTGACTTTGTATTTTGTATACTTCAATATTTATTACTTCCAACATTGAATAGGTACACACGAGTGCAATGTATACATATTTTCATAATGACTTCATGTTCCTACATTATCCATGGTTTCAAACCTTTTTTTTCGGATTTGATATTGCTTAAATCTGCATCGTTACCAATTGAATACTGCCCTGCAGGTAGGGCGTTAGAATTGTACCTGCTGCCCCTATTGCATGATCGTAAAAAGCGACTAAATTTAGGATCTTATCTTTTCTATTCTTCCTAACTGACTTTGTTTCCTAATGCCTCCCTTGGCACCGCCTCACTTTTGGCCTTGAGTTGAGCGTTCGCCCCTGTGAGGAAGGCTCTGGGTTCTGTCCCCTGGCCAAGACAGACCAAAGTCTATAAAAGTGGTAGTTTCTACTCCTGCTTAGCGCTCAGCATACAGGGAGTGGGACGACTGGTTCGCTCGTTGTCAGTATAATGTGACCGGGTGGGGTGTGTTGCTTGGTGTCTTCGGCGGCATGCTTCAGTGATATAGCACTATAAAAGGGCAACAGTTCCACTATACAAGAAGACATAACATGAATATACCGCAGTCTCCCAAAACACGCACCTCACACACCATACACGCAACACACCGCATGCATGGGAGGCCGTCCTTACATGACCAAAACTGTTAATAGGACGTTAATTAATCAAACAAACAAACAAACAAACCAATTGAATAATCAATATTGTAAGGCATTTGGTAATTTAAAAAATATCTGTGTGCTGAATTCTAATCTTCAAGACTTTGTTTTAAGTAGACATATGCCTGCATGTCGGAATAAAGTTTACAAAATATAAACATCGGTAAGCGTACAATGTACGTAACATATATATAAATGTATATAAATATTCCAAATAGCTCAATTTGCAGGTATCCTCAATGCAAAATTCCTCAATGGCCGCCTAAAACAATACTAAATTATACCACACTGGTTGTTTGTTAAACAGGGTTACTCCCGATCAGAAACGTGGTACGCCTACCTGGACTTCGGTACCAACTACTGTAACATGAACAACCTTCTTACAGGTATGTATGCAGTTTAACACCCGTAAAGTACCACTACCTCTCCGAAACAAAAGAAAAAAATCTCAAAAACATATATAACACAAGAATATATATGGCGAAGGCCTAAGATGAAGTTACAACACAAGATACATGCGTTAACTATGTGATCTGTGAAGAGTCGTTTTACTATTTTGCCGTCTAGCGCGGTGAAACATAAGACGACCCGCGTTATGAAAATTATCATTTGATTTAGTTTAATCAAAGTTCGGAAGGTGATGATAAGGGTAGTATCATCATTAAGCTTTTAACTTTTGTGACACTACAAAATTGTTTTGCATCCCCACTTTAAAAATTAAAAGCCGTTTTGAAAAAGTAGTGAATCTTAAATGTTGTGGTCGAGTGTCCCGATATATTACCACAAGCCCTCCTCCTCTGAGTCGCGAGTTGGAATCCCATGTGGGGCAGATGGCAGGTTCTCGCTGCTTTCCTGTCGTTTTGCCCTGGAAATTAACTTGACGCGTCTTTTAATGACCCTAACTGTTAATATAATGCTAAATCAATCAAACAAAACCAAAGTCCCAGTTCAAAATATTCTATAAAGATCACACATCATTTTTGGACATTTTGTTCATTTGTCGAAGTGAGATAGATACACAGTTAACTGTAATCCATCCCAGAAATTTTAAATGACGTTCATGTTATACAATGTACGCCAACCGCTTCAATCGTTTCAAGTTATCTTTAGAAATGGGTGAAATTGTAATTGCTATATGTATGTACATTTCATTCGGAATTCGTAAACACCAGGATCCAGTTTCTAGTTCACTCCGTAAAGACGGCACCATATATATATAACTCTTTCTTTACCTAAGTGAACAATCTGGAAGTATTCGAAAATGCGAGCGACGAAAATCCTAATCACCCTCCCCATTGTCCATTTTTGAAAGTCGATGTTGGTGTTTAATGTTTAATTGTCATGAGTCTGAAAAAATATGAGAACACGATTTTTGTCATATGACATTTTACCCAATATTTCATGATATATATATTTATTATACCTCAAGTGAGATTCCTGCATTCTGATTGGTCGAGATATGTTTGGTATTTTACACTATCACACGGCAGGTAACATTAGAACAATATGAAACAACAGACACGTTCGTAGCAACCCCCTAGCAACGGGTGATAGTGTATTTTTGACAGTGCAAAAAATATTAATCGCCCGAAAAAGATGCGCACTCGTTTCTTTTTTCGACGCCATCTTTGTTTTTTGAAACGACGCTTCAAAATTTATCTGGAGCTATTTAGTAATAGTTTAGCCTAATTATTATATTTATCAATAAAAACTATCATATTAAGGACAGAGCTTTCCGTTCACGTCTTTTCGCTTACCGTCAAAGCACTATATGTTGGTGTTTATGAACCCGTTAACGTTGGTGATTAGGTGAACGGAAGACATGCGATTTCAAGCGTCTTCGTGACGTTGCTAATGTTGTAAACAGACGACGGGACGAAATCAAAATTCATTAAGATTTACAAAAACGTTAAAATTTAAACAAACGCAGGAGACAAGACAACAAGAATTTTCACTAAATGCTTATTGTGAGTATTCTTTTTTATAATGCAATGATAGTTAGCGCTACTGAGTAGAAGCTGATATGCTATTCTACTGCCGACAGTGACAGTACGACTTTTGCTAAAATCACTTAAAATGTTTCAATAGGTTGCAAATACTTCAAAACTAGTTTTTTTTCTAGATTTTTGGTATTATATATAAAATAAATACTACCTGCATTGGAATATCACTGTCACCCGGTAGTATTTATATAATATATATTCATTTGTTTATTTGTTTGTTTCAGGTTCTGGTTTGAGTACTGTGGCTGGATTCAAGGAAACTACATCTGACAGTATCTGTACTCAGTATTCATCTGCTAATTGTACGCGTTATTAAGAGAAGTGCCCGGTCACATGACTCTACATACAAACAGATTCATTGTAAACGCGCTTTAATAAATATTGTCAATTTGAACTCTAACTTGTTGAATTTTCATTATATTTTTCTAAGGATTTGAATACAAATTCCTTTTACTTTACCTATTCGTATTTCAGTTTAAGAACTTTAAAGATGGATTTCCTCGCTCGATAAGTTAAGTTTTTTCTTGGATGTTTATGTTATGCTAACTTTTTATCACATATATCAAATAACATGTCTGTGTCGACAAAATTGTATCTAAGAAAATCTATTCTGCGGACAACCTATATATATCAAATAGTTAGTCGCCCGATACAAAGATCTTGACGCTTGTGATATTATGTCAAAATTAAAAATGATTTCACATTCTCAAAACATTTACATTAAAACGAAGTTGTGATGTCACCTATTGATCTTCTAGAACAATAGCCAACGGAAACCACAGATCTCACCTGTCGCTGTCCAATCTGTTACATTTGGCAGTTCAGTATGTCTAATAAAAAGAAGTTTGAACTTATTGGACAGGTACAGGTAAATATGGACAGCTGCAAGATTACATCTTGGACAGCACAAGGTGAAGGTTTTAGTAGAAAAGTGATTTGATAAACAATGAATAATGAAAACAGAAATTCAAAATTCTTTTTTACAAATATATTGCTGCAAATCGATATTAACATGTAAATTTTAAAGACTGTATTCTCTGCATGCAGGTGAAGATCCAAATAATGAGAGATTTAAAGCGTCTATGCAAGCACTATAATAAACATATTCCAGCAAGAAATATCAATCCGATCTATATAACTGTAGTAATATTTCTTCGTGAATGACATATTTACTGTCCAATATTAACACAAAATGGGACTGTGTTTTAAAAAGGATAAAAGCCTCAAACTATCAATTAAATAAATAATTTGACTGTCTTCGACGATGACGCTCCTCTTCAGACAGTCCAATATTTCACAAAATAGACAGTTTAAGACTTATATCCTTTACTTAGAGGTTTCGTTTTTAATCTCTCAGTTCATGCACTTTGACACAGAATTACTCGTTTCTCACATCTAGTGCATAATTCCTTTATCTACATTACATTATTTAAATGCTTTACGTTTGTACATCGGAAAAACTAGAAATGTATCTGTTAGACATTTAGTGCTCGCTAACTACTTCCTAAAACATCTACATGTATAAGGCTTCTACGGTGAGATGTTTTGCACGTACAAAACTGTATCGCCTTATTTAAAAATAACCCTCAGATATACATATATACTCACAAATTCCGGAATGAAACTGATCCGTATATTAGACTATGAGACTGTGTAACTATTGTACCTTCTCAATAAAAGAGTTCGTAAAGTTGACGCCATTTGTGTAACAAACCCAAGAAACCTCAGAAAACTCGCTCCAATCCAGGGAATAGTTGTTATCGGTGTGGGAGTCCCTCTCACAAGGCTGACCGCTGTCATCATTTGAAAACTTATTCAGGTGAGAATATCACACCGCTTGGATCACTGAATGTGTCTGTACATGTTCACAACTAGACAGGGAATGTGGATTTGCTTGTCGTGCCCCAGAAAGGACCTGCATTATTCGGTCGAGACTGGCTACAGAAATTTAAGCTCTATTAGCACGAAATCAAAGTACTTGACGTACTGAAGTCACCAAAAACACAGACCAGAAGCTTAAAATGATTTTGGACAAACACAATTAAGTATTTTCTGAAGGACTGGAGAAACTACAGAAGATCAAAGCTACTATCTACATGGTAGACAGTGCACAACCCAAATTCCACAGGGCGAGGACAGTACCTTATGCTTTGAGGGGTAAGGTGGAAACGGAACTCGAAAGACTCGAAAGCAGAGGAATCATCAGTTCGGTACAACACAGCCAATGGGCTTCGCCAATTGTCCCGGTACTGAAGAAGTCAGGACAAGTACGTATATTTGGAGATTATAAGGTAACAATCAATCCTGAAATGAAAGTGGAGAAATACCCATTGCCACGTATTGAAGACATATTTGCATCATTGTATGGAGGCGAGAAGTTCTCTAAAATTGACCTTACGCAAGCTTATCTACAGATGGAGGTGGATGATGTTTCTAAAGAGCTGTTAACAATCAACACACACAAGGGTCTCTTTCAATACAATAGACTTCCGTTTGGGGTAGCTTCAGCCCCTGCGATATAGCAACGAGCAATGGACCTGGTACTACAGAATATACCTTTTACATCTTGTATACTTGACGATATGATAATCAGTGGTAGAACAGACAAGGACACTTGGAGAACTTGAACACTGTCCTTGACAGACTCGATTTATACAACTTGAAAGCCAACCTTGATAAATGTGAGTTCTTTAAGAATACAATTTCATACTGTGGATACATTATTAATGCAGAAGGTCTACAGAAAAGGTTAGTGCCGTGCTGAATGCACCGAAACCGGAAGATGTACAACAACTTCGTTCGTTCTTAGGTCTCGTGAACTGTAAGAGGCGGTTCCTGCCAAATCTTTCCGCTGTTGTCGCACCAATGAATGAACTGTTACAAAATGAGAGTGTCTGGAAATGGACTACCGAGTGTGACAAGGATTTTACTACCGTGAAAGAGCTTATAACATCAGAACAAGTGCTTTTGTCATTACAACCCTGAGCTACCTGTGATGCTTCAGCTTACGGTTTGGGAGCCGTTCTATCTCACATCATGCCAGATGATTCCGAACGACCTATTGCATTCGCGTCACGGTCCTTGACGAAGGCAGAAAAGGCTTATTCACAAATAGATAAAGAAGCTCTTGGATTGTACTGGGGAAATTCAAAAATCCATACCTACCTACATGGCCGTCGTTTCACGTTGGTTATGTACCATTAGCCATTAGTCAGCATACTTGAGACAGAGCTTACTTGTCATCAAAGCTGCGTTATGTGGGGAAATCGCGTAGTTGTGCCAGATACACTCCGAACTACTGTGCTAGAGGAACTATATGATGGACACCTTGGCATTATAAGAATGAAGAACTTAGCACGCTCATATGTGTGGTGGCCGAACATTGACAATGATATCGAGCAAATGTGCAAGTCGTGCATTGGTTGTCAGACTACCAGCAACATGCCGAAAGCAGCCCCTGTACACCCATGTGACTGGCCAACAACCCCTTGGGATAGATTGCATGTGGATTTTGCTGGCCCTTTCATGGACTACATGTTCCTGATTGTTGTTGATTCCCATTCCAAGTGGCCGGAAATATATCCAATGAAATCCACGACTAAAAGTCTCACCATTGAGAAACTATGCATTCTGTTCAGTCAGTATGGTCTTCCGCGACAATGGACCACAGTTCACTTTCAAAGTTGCCCTGCAGGTTTGGCGTTAGAATTGTACCTGCTGCCCCTATTGCATGATCGTAAAAGGCGACTAAATTTAGGATATTATCTTTTCTCTTCTACCTAACTGACTTTATCTTTCCTAATGCCTCCCTTGCCACTGCCTCACTTTTGGCCTTGAGTTGAGCGTTCGCCCCTGTGAGGAAGGCTCTTGGTTCTGTCCCCTGGCCGAGACACACAAAAGTCTATAAAAGTGGTAGTTTCTGCTCCTGCTTAGCGCTCAGCATACACGGAGTGGGACGACTGGTTCGCCCGTTGTCAGTATAATGTGACCGGGTGGGGCGTGTTGCTTGGTGTCTTCGGCCGCATGCTTCAGTGATATAGCACTATAAAAAGGGCAACAGTTCCACTATACAAGAAGATACAGCATGAATATACTACAGTCTCCTACAACATGCACCTCGCACAATATACACGCAACACATCGCATACATAGGAGGCCGTCCTTACATGACCATAGCTGTTAATAGGACTTTAAATAATCAACCAAACAAACAAAAAATCACTTCCACAGAATTTGAAGTGTTCATGGAACATAACGGGATCCGGCATATTAAATCCACGCCCTATCATCCACGTACAAACGGATTGGCCGAAAGATTCGTGCAGACCTTCAAAGCAGCAATGAAACATGCAAAGGGAGATAACCGGAACCGCTCATTACAGAAACAGTTGAGTGTTTTTCTGTTAAATATAGAACTACACCACACGCGCTTACCAACGAAACAACGTCAAAGTTGTTTTATTGACGCAACTTACGTACAATATTGGATCTCATCAAACCTGACTTGACTGGTAAAGTTTTGGAGGGTCACGAACGTATGAAGCTGTCAAAACACTGGTATTACAGTCAGGGAGTTCACACCAGGTCAACGAGTAATGGTACGCGATTACCGCCGCCAAGATAAAGCCTGAATACCAGCTCACATTCAGAACCAGACAGGACCGCTTTCGTACACTGTTAACCCAGGAGGTGGTATGCTGTATGGCGACGTCATGCTGATCAATTACGCGCTACTGAAGTTCATCCTGTACCACAAGAAACACCGCAATTACCTGAACTTTCGATTCCCGCTAAATCCATTTCTTCTACAATTACAGACGGGTAGACTATGTTACTTAAGTCTACAGTACCTAAGACGTCATCAAAGCTGAATGGAACACCTGTTAAAAGGACTAAATCGTTAAAAAATCATGTAATAAAAGATAAAACGAATTATAGAAATGAAAATAATGGTAAAAGTTGTGTACTTTGTGTTAATAACAAAATTCAAAAAGTTTGTATAACCATTTTGTTCAAAATGAAGAAAAAAAAGCTAAAAATAAATAGAAACGACCTAGCCACTATTTCATATTATTATCTTTCGGCGAGGTAAACAATCCCTGTGTGTATGCGCGATGTGGGAACATTTACCGAAGGAAATCTCATCTGTCTAATGGATATATCTGCTATCGACTGAAAACACCAATTTATCGACTACATGCTCCTGATTACTGTGTTTAATCTAATAAACGTTGAAACGTATGCAGAAGTTTTGTGAAGAGTTTCTAAGTGTAAATATTCATATATTGTACATGTTTTTGCAGCTTTAAAGAAGAGTTTTCATTATATTATATGGTTTTATACTTGCTTCTACCATTATTTTATTTTCATTTGTCATGATATTAGGTACTAGTCCGCTAAACCTGCCAATATATTATTATGTTAAAAATGGCCTAATATATAAACTTTATAATAAGGAAAAACTAATAATATGTGCATGTTTAGCGGGCTAATGAAGTACAAGTATATTTCTTTTATCATTATATCAATATTTTACATTCCCTATATATCCTTAGTTATAATGTCTATCAGTCTAATGGACATTCCCTATATATCTCTAGTTATAGTCTCCATCCGTCTAATGGACATTCCTTATATAGCCCTAGTTATGATATATATCCGTCTAATGGACATTTCCTATATATCTCCAGTTATAGTCTATCCGTCTAATGGACATTCCTTATATAGCCCTAGTTATAATATAGATCAGTCTGTAACAGGAGCGAGACGGGCCCAGTTTGCAACGATGTCAAACTACACCCGACGCGCCCCTAGTGCAACCCAGGTTCGTTAGGTATTACTTAATATGCTTGTCTGTTGGTAGGAGGAAGAACAAACTACAGGGTTTAGACGATAATGAACAGTTTATTATGACTATAACAGTAACTATTTACAACATACATGACACATGCATCCACACACATATTATAACTAGCCCCCTTTCCCGTACCTAATTATCTATTACAGTTTTATTCCCATCTAATTACTGAATATAAAATAGTCACCTATAGCCTAGTAGCGGAGCTGGCAGCACGCAGGAACTTAATCCATCAGACTGCCCAGTCTACTAGAACTACCCCGAATTTATCCCCATACCCGAGTCTAGGCAGCCAATCACAACAGAGAAAACACAGACACACATTTAGGACATCTCACGAGAAATGAATGCACGACACAAACACTACCACAGTATAGAGAAATACAAAGGTCACAGCACAGGTACACAATACACCTACGGACAAAAACAGCTTGACTGGTTAGCTTGCCTAGACAGTAAACATATAAATTAATGTCCCCCGCTACACTCCCCCTTTCTTTCAAAAAGTTACATCCCGTGACAAATCTTACATACACAAAACTAAACTCTTAAACAAATGTATAAAGTACAAAGTAAATACGCTATAAAGATAACTTTTATCATATTAGTTTTAAGAATTAACAATTGTATAATTGAACCATGATAAATAAATGTACACCAAAAATATATTGTTCCTTTTCCATTCACAGACAGAACACGTTAACACAGTCCATAGTTCTGTACAGTATACATTGTAGATCTCCTAGTGTTATCGGCGCTTCCATCTCGGCTCCTCCCTAGTCCATATGTCACGGTGGTGGCTATGGTCCTTCCCTCCTCATCCCCATCCTCCCCGCACTCTTGAGGTCTTGATCAACCTTGGACCGGTTCCAGCAGCAATGTGTCTCCTCCGCTGGACACTCTCGCTATATGCTGCAACCCGCTTAGGAACCGGCCTCAGGGGGATCAAACCCCCTCCTTCGCTGCGTCCCAGGTAAACTGATAATGGCGCCTTATAGTTTGCTATACTGTTCGAAGTACACAGGGTACACTGGTACTTGACCAGTTCCGCCCTGCGATTGTACACCCATTGCCAATGATGAATGTGCCCTCATCCTCTTGTTACTATATGCTC
>SAYR01061383.1:64087-182602 GCA_004382745.1 Argopecten irradians irradians | reverse complement strand
ATAACTAGGGCTATATAAGGAATGTCCATTAGACGGATGGAGACTATAACTAGAGATATATAGGGAATGTCCATTAGACTGATAGACATTATAACTAAGGATATATAGGGAATGTCAAATATTGATATAATGATAAAAGAAATATACATATACTTCATTAGCCCGCTAAACATGCCTATATTATTAGTTTTTCCTTATTATAAAGTTTATATATTAGGCCATTTTTAACATAATAATATATTGGCAGGTTTAGCGGTCTAGTACCTAATATCATGACAAATGAAAATAAAATAATGGTAGAAGCAAGTATAAAACCATATATATATAATGAAAACTCTTCTTTAAAGGCTGCAAAAACCTGTACATATATGAATATTTACACTTAGAAATCTTCACAAAACTTCTGCATACGTTCCACGTTTATTAGATTAAACACAGTAATATCAGGATCTTGTAGTCGATAAATTGGTGTTTTCAGTCGATAGCAGATATATCCATTAGACAGATGAGATTTCCTTCGGTAAATGTTCCCACATCGCGCATACACACAGGGATTGTTTACCTCGCCGAAAGATAATAATATGAAATAGTGGCTAGGTCGTTTCTATTTATTTTTAGCTTTTTTTTCTTCATTTTGAACAAAATGGTTATACAAACTTTTTGAATTTTGTTATTAACACAAAGTACACAACTTTTACCATTATTTTCATTTCTATAATTCGTTTTATCTTTTATTACATGATTTTTTTAACAAGTTAGTCCCTTTAACAGGTGTTCCATTCAGCTTTGATGACGTCTTAGGTACTGTAGACTTAAGTAACATAGTCTACCCGTCTGTAATTGTAGAAGAAATAGATTTAGCGGGAATCGAAAGTTCAGGTAATTGCGGTGTTTCTTGTGGTACAGGATGAACTTCAGTAGCGCGTAACTGATCAGCATGACGTCGCCATACAGCATACCACCTCCTGGGTTAACAGTGTACGAAAAGCGGTCCTGTCTGGTTCTGAATGTGAGCTGGATTCAGGCTTTATCTTGGCGGGCGGTAATCGCGTACCATACTCGTTGACCTGGTGTGAACTCCCTGACTGTAATACCAGTGTTTTGACAGCTTTCATTCGTTCGTGACCCTCCAATACTTACCAGTCAAGTCAGGTTTGATGAGATCCAATATTGTACGTAAGTTGCGTCAATAAAACAACTTTGACGTGTTTCGTTGGTAAGCGCGTGTGGTGTAGTTCTATATTTAACAGAAAACACTCAACTGTTCCTGTAATGAGCGGTTCCGGTTATCTCCCTTTGCATGTTTCATTGCTGCTTTGAAGGTCTGCACGAATCTTTCGGCCAATCCGTTTGTACGTGGATGATAAGGCGTGGATTTAATATGCCGGATCCCGTTATGTTTCATGAACACTTCAAATTCTGTGGAAGTGATTTTTTGTTTGTTTGATTGATTATTTAAAGTCCTATTAACAACTATGGTCATGTAAGGACGGCCTCCCATGTATGCGGTGTGTTGCGTGTATATTGTGCGAGGTGCGTGTTTTGGGAGACTGCGGTATATTCATGTAGTGTCTTCTTGTATAGTGGAACTGTTGCCCTTTTTATAGTGCTATATCACTGAAGCATGCGGCCGAAGACACCAAAGCAACACACCCCACCCAGTCACATATACTGACAACGGGCCAACAGTCGTCCCACTCCCTGTATGCTGAGCGCTAAGCAGGAGCAGAAACTACCCTTTTTAGACTTTTGTGTGTCTCGGCTAGGGGACAGAACAAAGAGCCTTCCTCACAGGGGCGAACGCTCAACTCAAGGCCAAAAGTGAGGAGTGGCAAGGAGGCATTAGGAAAGATAAAGTCAGTTAGGTAGAAGAGAAAAGATAATATCCTAAATTTAGTCGCCTTTTACGATCATGCAATAGGGGCAGCAGGTACAATTCTAACGCCAAACCTGCAGGGCAACTTTGAAAGTGAACTGTGGTCCATTGTCGCGGAAAAGACATACTGACTGAACAGAATGCATAGTTTCTCAATGTGAGACTTTTAGTCGTGGATTTCATTGGATATATTTCCGGACACTTGGAATGGGAATTCAACAACAATCAGGAACATGTAGTCCATGAAAGGGCCAGCAAAAATTCACATGCAATCTATCCCAAGGGGTTGTTGCCAGTCACATGGGTGTACAGGGGCTTGCTTTCGGCATGTTGCTGGTAGTCTGACAACCAATGCACGACTTGCACATTTGCTCGATATCATTGTCAAATGTTCGGGCCACCACACATATGAGCGTGCTAAGTTCTTCATTCTTATAATGCCAAGGTGTCCATCATATAGTTCCTCTAGCACAGTAGTTCGGAGTGTATCTGGCACACTACGCGATTTCCCCACATAACGCAGCTTTGATGACAAGTAAGCTCTGTCTCAAGTATGCTGACTAATGGCTAATGGTACATAACCAACGTGAAACGCGGCCATGTAGGTAGGTATGGATTTTTGAATTTCCCCAGTACAATCCAAGAGCTCTTTTATCTATTTGTGAATAAGCCTTTTCTGCCTTCGTCAAGGACCGTGACGCGAATGCAATAGGTCGTTCGGAATCATCTGGCATGATGTGGAGATAGAACGCTCGCCCAAACCGTAAGGTGAAGCATCACAGGTAGGCTCAGGGTTGTAATGACAAAAGCACTTGTTCTGATGTTATAAGCTCTTTCACGGTAGTAAAATCCTTGTCACACTCGGTAGTCCATTTCCAGACACTCTCATTTTGTAACAGTTCATTCATTGGTGCGACAACAGCGAAAGATTTGGCAGGAACCGCCTCTTACAGTTCACGAGACCTAAGACGAACGAAGTTGTTGTACATCTTCCGGTTTCGGTGCATTCAGCACGGCACAACCTTTTCTGTAGACCTTCTGCATTAATAATGTATCCACAGTATGAAATTGTATTTCTTAAAGAACTCACATTTATCAAGGTTGGCTTTCAAGTTGTATAAATCGAGTCTGTCAGGACAGTGTTCAAGTTCTCCAAGTGTTCTTGTCTTTCTACCACTGATTATCATATCGTCGAAGTATACAAGATGTAAAAGGTATATTCTGTAGTACCAGGTCCATTGCTCGTTGCTATATCGCAGGGGCTGAAGCTACCCCAAACGGAAGTCTATTGTATTGAAGGCAGACCCTTGTGTGTGTTGATTGTTAACAGCTTTTAGAAACATCATCCACCTCCATCTGTAGATAAGCTTGCGTAAGGTCAATTTTAAGAACATCTCGCCTCCATACAATGATACAAATATGTCTTCAATACGTGGCAATGGGTATTTCTCCACTTTCATTTCAGGATTGATTGTTACCTTATAATCTCCAAATATACGTACTTGTCCTGACTTCTTCAGTACCGGAGCAATTGGCGAAGCCCATTGGCTGTGTTGTACCGAACTGATGATTCTCTGCTTTCGAGTCTTTCGAGTTCCGTTTCCACCTAACCCCTCAAAGCATAAGGTACTGTCCTCGCCTTGTGGAATTTGGGTTGTGCACTGTCCTACCATGTAGATAGTAGCTTTGATCTTCTGTAGTTTCTCCAGTCCTTCAGAAATATACTGGTGTTGTCCAAATCATTTTAAGCTTCTGGTCTGTGTTTTGTGACTTCAGTACGTCAAGTACTTTGATTTCGTGCTAATAGAGCTTAAATTTCTGTAGCCAGTCTCGACCGAATAATGCAGGTCCTTTCTGGGGCACGACAAGCAAATCCACATTCCCTGTCTGGTTGTGAACATGTACAGACACATTCAGTGATCCAAGCGGTGTGATATTCTCACCTGAAAAAGTTTTCAAATAATGACAGCGGTCAGCCTTGTGAGAGGGACTCCCACACCGATAACAACTATTCCCTGGATTGGAGTGAGTTTTCAGAGGTTTCTTGGGTTTGTTATACAAATGGCGTCAACTTTACGAACTCCTTTATTGAGAAGGTACAATAGTTACACGGTCTCATAGTCTAATATACGGATCACTTTCATTCCGGAATTTGTGTGTATATATGTATATCTGAGGGTTATTTTTAAATTAGGTGTTACAGTTTTGTACGTGCAAAACATCTCACCGCAGAAGCCTTATACATGTAGATGGTTTAGGAAGTAGTTAACGAGCACTAAATGTCTAACAGACACATTTCTAGTTTTTCCGATGTACAAACGTAAAGCATGTACATTATGTAATGTAGACAAAGAAATCATGCACTAGATGTGAGAAACGAGTAATTCGATGATGAATCATTTGTTACTATTTTTCTTTTCCATATTTTGACCTGATAACGGCCACAAAATTCTGTGTCAAAGTGCATGAACTGAGAGATTAAAATCGAAACCTCTAAGTAAAGGATATAAGTCTTAAACTGTCTATTTTGTGAAATATTGGACTGTCTGAAGAGGAGCGTCATCGTCGAAGACAGTCAAATTATTTATTTAATTGATAGTTTGAGCTTTTTAAAACACAGTCCCCTTTTGTGTTAATATTGGACAGTAAATAATGTCATTCACGAAGAAATATTACTACAGTTATATAGATCGGATTGATATTTCTTGCTGGAATATGTTTATTATAGTGCTTGCATAGACGCTTAAATCTCTCATTATTGGATCTTCACCTGCATGCAGAGAATAAAAGTCTTTAATATTTCACTGTTAATATCGATTTGCAGCAATATATTTGTAAAAAAAGAATTTTGAATTTCTGTTTTCATTATTCATTGTTTATCAAATCACTTTTCTACTAAAACCTTCACTTGTGCTGTCCAAGATGTAATCTTGCAGCTGTCCATATTTACCTGTACCTGTCCAAATAAGTTCAAACTTCTTTTTATTAGACATACTGAACTGCCAAATGTAACAGATTGGACAGCGGACAGGTGAGATCTGTGGTTTCCGTTGGCTATTGTTCTAGAAGATCAATAGGTGACATCACAACTTCGTTTTAATGTAAATGTTTTGAGAATGTGAAATCATTTTTAATTTTGACATAATATCACAAGCGTCAAGACTTTGTATCGGGCGACTAACTATTTGATATATATAGGTTGTCGCAGAATAGATTTTCTTAGATACAATTTTGTCGACAACAGACATTTATTTGATATATGTGATAAAAGTTAGCATAACATAAACATCCAAGAAAAAACTTAACTTATGCGAATATTCCCTATATGGACCTAGTTATAATGTCTATCCGTCTAATGGACATTCCATATATATATCCTTAGTTATAATGTCTATCCGTGTAATGGACATTCCCCTATATAGCTACATGTCATTTGTTATATAACCTTTTCCCCATCTGATTTACTTAAGATGCTCCACCGCCGACAGAGCATAAATGATATTTATCATTTGAACAATAATTGGTGTTTAATCGTGTACATATATCTAATCACGGAATTTTTTCTGGATGCAAATAATTATTTTTCATATTTTTAACTTTTTAATGGTGGTAATTGTGTAAAGTAAGTAACTTTTGTAACTGAAGAAAAACACTAAATCGTCTGATCCTGTTTTTGATAGTGAAAAAATACCATTTTTCAGCGATGGAGCGTCTTTAAAAAATCAACCGAACTATATATCTAAATTGTATGGGTATGTTTATGTATTCAGAGCAAAAATATACCTTACATACACATTGTAGACCTATGTAAAATGTATATGTTTGCGTAATAAAGTACATGTACACCTGTATAATATATACATAATCAACGGGTGAAAATACCTCTCACTTCTTGTCATGTTTTCATCACATACTTCATAGAACGTATGCTGATTTACTTGTCAATGTATGTATCGACTGTTTCACTGAATCAGGCCAATATAACCGATAAAATATAAGTGGCCTCTTATAGTGGTGTTATTACATCTATATCCATTAGCCGGATGAGATTTTCAGCGATCCCGATTTTGAACTCAAATTAAAGCTGCACTCGGTTTTTTCCGTTATAAAGAGCCAATGCCGACAGATACAGCTTCTTGTTGTGTTTGGCGATATTTTAACGTTGATAAACATTGCCAATATTTCAAATAAGATTGGCCCTGCAGGTAGGGCATTAGAATTGTACCTACTGCCCCTATTGCATGATCGTAAAAGGCGACTAAATTTAGGATCTTATCTTTTCTCTTCTTCCTAACTGACTTTATCTTTCCTAATGCCTCCCTTGGCACCGTTAATTAATCAAACAAACAAACAAAATCAAATAAGATATTGTAATTTTGAAAACTTTCTAATTTCAGGTATAATAACGTTAGTAGGAAGTAAAAACCCCTAGGAAATCTATGTAAATCTAATGATTTAGTAACTTTAAAGAACAACCATCTGCACAGGATGTGGCACCACCTCGACGCTATCCGCGTAGGGAGAACACGCGTCTTCCTGTTAAGCTGGACTTGTAAATGATATAGCTTGTGACAACAGGCATTATGAATAACTTGTTTAAGTAACCAAAGTTCAGTAAGAGACATTTTCGTTTAATTTAGTTAAATGTTACCATACTGTGCAAAGGGCATAATACTCCCTGTGTGGTAAAGAGGACCAAAGGTTCTCTAGTGTTAGTTACAAATTGTTTAGTAGTTCAATACTAGTTGTATAATTGTTTCTATTCTTAAGTGATCATCGTGTCTATAGATAATGAGAACAAACTGTAACGGAATTGGTTTTATTTCCTTAATTTTCTGTCAGTTCGTTTCCTATTTGTTTACCTCTCGTTGTTAGGCATATGTCTTGCGATGTTTAATATTAGTGTAATGCAAATTATAGCCAAAGTTAGCACTTGCCGCCTGTTCTGTCTGGTGACACTTTGCACGCTTTCCTCGTTTACGAGTGAGAGTACTTTGGGTCCGAGATTATTTAGTGAGGTGCGTTCGATTCGGTCTTATGATTGGACGGTTATTCGGATTTGTGTACTTAGAACTTATTTATCACGCCGTGTTTGCAGGTATGTTCGCTGCTATTACGATTGACTTCGTGAGCCGACGGTCACATTTCTTTCCCTCTCTTATTTAGGTATAACTCGGGTGGGTGGTCGTTGGTAAAGCTGTATATGCATGGGGGTTTATAGAAATGTAGCGGTATGAGGGTTAGGGGGACGGTCTCAAAGAGTATTTGTGTACGTCATGTGTAGAGTGCCATGTCAACATGTATGTGTAGTTGATCCGCTGCGGTAATTGTTTACTTTTGTTTGTTTATGTCTCTGTAATAAACGTTAATGTCAGTATTTAAACGCCTTTGTTCGTTCTTCTTATAGACAATACCGTACTAAACATCATAACTCAATTCGAACCTGGGTTGATCAGTACACACATGTGCGCGGAGCGGTTGCACGCGTGAGTTTACCCCTCCCGTTAGACAAACAATCTTGATTATCGTCAAGTACATGTACCATTTGTTTTGGAAAATGATTTTTTTTTCAGCTATAACATATTTTACAGAGACAATTTTTGCTTAAGACATAAACTGATGTAACAATGTTATTAAATCAAGATGAAGTAACAACACAAAACACATGTTTTAACTATGTTGTCTATGATAAGTCGTTTGCCGTCTAGCGCTGTGAAACATAAGACGAACGGCGTATAATGAAAATTGTTATTTGATTTAGTTTAAACAAATTTCACAAGATGATGATAAGTGAAGTATCAATATATAGCTTGTAACTATTGTGACTCTACAAAAAATCGTTCTACATTCCCACTTTAAAAATCAAAAGCCGTTCAGAAAAGGTAGTGGACCTCTTAATGTTATGGTCGAGTGTCCCGCTATATTACCACAAGCCCTCCTCCCCTCTGAGTCGCGAGTTGGAATTCCATGTGGGGCAGATGGCAGGTTCTCGTTGCTTTCCTGTCGTTTTGCCCTGTAAATAAACTTGACGCGTCTTTAAATGATCCTAACTGTTTATATGATGCTGAATCAATCAAATAAAACCAAAGTCCTAGTGTAAACATCACACATCAAGGCTTTGTGACATTTTGTTCATTTGTCGATGTGAGATAAACACTCCGATTAACTGTAATCCATCCCAGAAATTATAAATGACATTCATGTTACTCAATGTACGCTAACCGCTTCAATCGTTTCCAGTTATCTTTAGAAATGGGTTAAATTGTTATTCTTATGTATGTATATTTCATCTGGAATTGTAACCACGCTTCAGTGATATAGCACTATAAAAAGGGCAACAGTTCCACTATACAAGAAGACACAACACGAACCTACCGCAGTCTCCCAGTACACTCACCTCGCACAACATACACGCAACACACCGCATACATGGGAGGCCGTCCTTACATGACCATAGCTGTTAATAGGACGTTAATAAATCAATCAAACAAACAAACAAACAATGTAAGCACCCGGATCCAGTTTCTAGTTCACTCCGTAAAGATGGCACCGTAACTCTTTGTTTACTTAAGTAAACCATTTGTAAGTGTTCGAAAATGCGAGCGACGAAAATCCTAGTCACCCTCTCCATTGTCCATTTTTGAAAGTTGATGTTGATGTTTTATGTTTAATAGTCATGGATCTGAAAAAAATATGAGAACACGATTTTTGTCATTTGATATTTTACCCAATAGTTCATGATATATATATATTAAATTGGCTTTTTGTTTGCTTCAGGTTCTGGCTTGAGTACTCTGGATGGATTCAAGGAAACTACATCTGACGATATATGTACTCTGTAAAGGAAGTGCCCTGTCACATGACTCTACATACAAACGGATTCATTGTAAACGCGCCCAAATAAATATTGACACTCTGAGATCTAACTTGTTGAATTTTCATTATATTTTTCAAAGGATTTGAATACATATTCCTTTTACATTACCTATTCGTATTTCAGTTAAAGAACTTTAAAGATGGGTTTCCACACTCGATAAGTTTTTGTTGGATGTTTACGTTATGCTAACATTTTTATCACATATATCTAATAACTGGTACCGGTCTGTGTCGACAAATTTGTGTCTAATCACATCTATTCGAAGGACAACCTATATATTTGAGATAGTTAGCCGCCAGCTACAAATGTCTTGGTGCTTGTGTGATAATATGTCAAAACATTTACAAAGTTATGTTATCTATTATTTTTCTAAAACAATATCCAAAGGAAACCACATACCTCACCTGGTGCTGTCCAATATGTTGCCTTTAGAAGTCGATTATTAACCTGTAGCTGTCTAATAAAAAAAAGTTTGAACTCATTGGACAGGTACAGTTAAATATGGATAGCTGAAGATTACATCTTGGACAGCCAAGGTGAGGGTTCTAGTAAACAAGTGATCTAATTAAACAATGGATAACGAATACAGAAATTTAAAATCCATGTTTTTCACAAATTTATTGCAACAAACGGATATTTACATGTAAATTACAATGACCGTATTCTCCGCATACAGGTAAAAACCTAAAATGATGAGAGATTCAAAGAATATATCCAAGCACTATACTATAATAAACACATTCCAGAAAGAAATATATTAGATGTACATAATTTTGGCAATATTTTCTCTTGAATGACATTTTTTATGCATTTGAAGAGCTTTGCGATTCCTTAGAAGTTTGTGTGTAATCACAGAAATATTGAAAATATCAATCCTTCCCGCATATTGCACATCATTGTATACGTACTTACATGACCATAGCTGTTAATAGGACGTTGATTTATCAAACAAACAAACAAACAAACAATCCACTACTTAAGATTTATGATTTACTTACAGAAGTAAAGTTCGTATTTCATATATACTAATCACATTCAATTTAATCCATTTTGATGTGGATATAGTACAATTCTACTATGCACTTTTCTGAAATCCATCCTAACCCTCCGATAACGTTTTGACAAATGAAACTAAAATAACCTCGCCCATGATTTCACACATCTCTAGCACATGCAAACACGAAATAAGCATGCAAGGTGAGTTACATTTAAAACCTTCCTCTGTCTCATCAATAGACTTAATAGTCGATTGCACATACTGAATGGACAATGTTACTGTCCAATATTTACACAAAAGCGGGATGTGTTTTAAGTAGGATAAAAGCCTCAAACTATGTATTAAGTAAATTATTGAACTATCTTCAGCAATGACGCGCATCAAACAGTCGAATATTTCCCATAATAGACAATTTAAGGCTGATATCCCTTACTTATAGGTGTCGTTTTTAATCCCACAGTTTGACTAGTTTTGTCGCCAGTATCGGGTCAAAAAATGGAAATGAAAAATAGTAACAAATTATCCCTTATCGAATTACTCGTTCCTCACGTTTAGTGCATGATACATTTTATACAATAGTATTCGAGAAATTATATAGATTTGGACGAATTCATTTGTCTACATTACATGTTTTACGTTTGTATAAGAGGCACTTTCTGAGAGACGCATAAGAAGAAAACTACCAAAAACCAGGAATAATTGAACACCAAACTATCTCCATTCAATCCTTTCTCCGGTACTTATAAGTGTGTTTTAACAGCAAATTAAAATACCATTCGGCAGCGGTGGAGCTTCTTTAAAAAAAAACTTGAATGCTGATGTAAATTAAAATGTTTTACTGTGTGGCAGTGAGCTATATGCTGATCATATCAATTGATGTATTAAAAGTTATAATGATTGTGTCTATCGTCTTTGGTGTCATCATTGTATATTAGGAGGAGGCCTTTTAAGTTGCAATAACGTTTGCCTTATCATTTTGTCTTTTGTATTGACAATAAGATATGTTTAAACTAAATAATAGAACTGCAGACAAATCTAATAAATCGTATTCATTAAGATATTTGAATTTTGCTCTGTTCATGGTCAAATCAATTTCTGGCCACTTATGTGTACTCGCGAACATTATACCGAATTCGCATATTACAGAGTTATCTGCACTTGCGGGTAGGAACTTATTGTGACGTCATGAGTTTGCGAGCGTAACGTCATGCGTTTCGGAGAAAAGACGTGAATTGCGCTCACAAAATAATGACGTAACAATCGATACCTACCCGCAAGAGAGCTAACTCTATAATATGCAAAGACGGAATACTAAGGATGGCAAGTAGGCTACCCTGTATAGCATAAAACTGTTCGAAATCACCATGTGTGAGATTTTCTCCCTGCTGATGATTATTTAGGAACTGATCTCGAAATCTTCTTACATCGACATTACACAACTATATTGTAATAATACGCTCTTCATATTCTGTATTTGATTATTACTTTTCTATTTTGGAAGTATTAAAGTGAACATGATCTCCATACACTTTTTTTCGTATTATGAATTATATTTTGAGACTTTAAATTGTTGTATTGGATGCCCGAGTCATCCATTTATTCCATTCGTTTTCTGATGTTCTTGTTCACCTCGACTATCTCAATTTACTTCACAAATAGCACTAATGAAAAGAAACTTTTTTCGTATGGAATACATATTATTCCTTATTTAAAAGAACGAAATATAACTAGAAAGTTCTTCATGGTCAGTATTTTTTTTTTTTTTTTAATTTCAGTTTGAAGATTCATTCCACGTTCCATTAAGTGTGGCCAGTATTTACGTCTTGATAACATATTTGTGTTGGTCCAATGGAACGTGGAAATCATTTTCACCTTGGGGAGGAAGTCCTTCAATATGAAAGACATGTTCTGTCTTTGCATATTACAGAGTTACCTCCCTTGCGGGTAGGTATCCATTGTTACGTCATGATTTTGTGAGCGCAATTCAAGTCGTTTTCTCCGAAACGTATGAGGTTACGCTCGCAAACGCATGGCGTCACAATCAACACTAGTCCGCTAAACCTGTCTATATTATTAGGCTTTTTTATTTTTTTATTTATTTTTTTTTTTTTTTGCCTAATATATAGTCAGCTCGCGGTACCTCTTAAAAATGTGAAATCGTAGGCCAGATTTGGCCTACGCTACGTCAGCGGTATATTTCTAATATATCGTCCATACAATGCCGGGAAAAAATACACATACCTATATATTGGGATCTTATGTACTCCACTGCCCCCATGTTACATCCCATTTATGAAATTAAACAACTCTGCATAATTAAATACTTCCCAGACCCTTCTATTTCACACATTTGTAATGGCCGCCGTATACACATTTAGTAGAGCAAATGGCAGCCAATCAACTTCGCTTCCGGTTTTATTTAAAAAAAAAACCACGTGTAGTTGAAAGATAAACAAAATGCTAGCCAGTTAGAGTTTTTATAGTGAAATTATGGTCGACATACACGATATGTTGTCAAATATTCAAATTGAACACGACTTTTGCTGGTACCGCATCACTTTCGCGATATTCACGTTGCATATACAAGTAGCATATACACAGTTGAATTTTGTTTATCTTTCAACTACACGTGTTTTTTTAAAAAACAAAAGCGGAATGCTAAGTTGATTGGCTGCCGTTTGCTCTACTAAATGTGTATACGGCGGCCATTACAAATGTGTGAAATAGAAGGGTCTCGGAAGTATTTCATTGTGCAGAGTTGTTTAATTTCATAAATGGGATGTAACATGAGGGCAGTGGAGTACATAAGATCCCAATATATAGGTATGTGTATGTTTTCCCGGCATTGTATGGACGATATATTAGAATTATACCGCTGACGTAGCGTAGGCCAAATCTGGCCTACGATTTCACATTTTTAAGAGGTACCGCGAGCTGACTATATATTAGGCAAAAAAAAAATTAAAAAAAGCCTAATAATATAGGCAGGTTTAGCGGACTAAATCAACACCTACCCGCAAGTGCAAATAACTCTGTAATATGCCATTTCGGGGAATATTGTGTCCTAACAACCAAACAATTTCTTCGATTCACCTGGTTTTACCCTACCGTATATCACTTTATCAAACATGTAATTAATCGTACCCAAATCATCACCTACTGATAGGGTTGACGAACGAATATTATAAACCTCTCATTCAGGTATTTATAAAACAAACAAGGCCTTGTGTATGATCTGTGTGTTAACATGACTCCTAGCAGGTCAACATGTAGAACACTGGAGATAATTCATGCCATATCACACAACGTTATCGTCAGGGGTTCGGTAACTTCAGTCGTGATAACCTTGGAGGTGGTAAGTATAACTGTTTATGGTATTACAAAATGGAGCAAATGCTGATAACAACAACAAATAGCACAGTATTACTCTGTGATTTTTCATTATGAAATAGCTTACGTAAATAACTCGTACTTGGCTATCTTCTTTAGTCTTGTTACCTAGTGTTATTATACAATCTGAATGGTGTATTGTACTCACTCAGCAGGCAATGGTTCAATGGCAAAAGGTTCATCAACATCATTCGTGGGATCCATGATATATAGACCTTTTAATATAATTTGCCTCTATGCTATTAAAATCATGCTTTATCTCTAATTTTTTTCCGTTACTAATAAAAAATATATCTTTCCAATTCTACTAAACTGTTTAAAGTAAATACTGTATCATTTTTTTTATTTGTGAAGGAGTTTTTCGCGGTCAAATTCATTTTCGTCATTTCCGTGAATTTAAATACCCGCAAATAAAATGTAAAGAGTGATAAGTGAAATAACCTTTATTTGAAAGCGACCAGTTCTCGCCGACTACCGATTCATCACAGACGAATTTTGAGACATTTTTTTGTGGAAATCAGCATGGTAGTGTCTTTTCTCATAAGAAGGCGTTATTAGCTACATTAACGTGGAAATCGTACAAATACAGATGCGATGGCGAGAATTGGTCATCCGCCTGCCAGTATAGTTAGTTACGTTCAGAAATTTGCAAATGCGGGAATATTTCTGAGAAAATCGCGAAAGTAAATAACAATACAGTAAGAGCTTGTTTTACCTTCTAAACCAGACGCGAGACGTTACTATGGAGATCCGGAAGATCGAAGACAGAGGAGGGGAAGTGCTAGTCAGTAAACACTTTGACGGGATTAACTTTCCACCAAACGTACCCGGGAACGTTAAAGACCATCTGGAGGCAATAAGGAAGGTGAAGTACAAGGAAGGCGATGTATTTTTGGGCACTTTTCCTAAATGTGGTATGTAAATTACCAGTTATGTAATTTATTATTATTTTAGGGCAAATGCCACATAAAATATTAAGGTATATTGCTGGGGTTACCATGATTTCCATATGGACAAATATGCAACGCAATGAGACAATTCCTTATCTATATATTGTAACGAAAATGCAAATATTGATACATTTCTACCGGCATTTTTTACAGATTAATGGCTATATTAAAATTTGCTTTACAGGAACACACTGGGGCTTCGATGTCCTTTATATGTTGCAAAAAGGAAAGGCGGAGTACAATATTGGTAAAATAAGTCCGTTAGACTTTGACCCTGCCGACGCCATCGATATTTTAGAGAGTCCTAGAGTATTGGTGTCTCACTTCTACCCTCAACACATTCCTCAGTCACTCATAGACGAGAAATGTAAGATGGTCTACATATACAGGAACCCTAAAGACGCTACTGTATCAATGCAGTCTTTCATCAAGCGACTTCAGATAAGAGATTTGAAACCTTACAACGGCACGTGGGAGCACTACTTTGAGCTTTTCATCGCAAAGGATTGTAAGTATGTTTAATAGACTTCGAAGTTACTTACAGTACACTTAGATTTTTGTGTCATATTTTCATAACATTAAAATCTTTATTTGCAAACGTATTTGAGATGATACATATATGTAAAACATTTGTTATAATAATTCATGTTAGCATGTGGAATTAAGTTATATCATTTATGATTAATTGCAAGTTTATGTTTATATCTCATTGCGCTACTATTTTCTTGTTCATCATTATTGTTTGAAAGGCACAAACAGGTTTATAGCGCAACCCAATTTCCAAAGTTTCCAATGTACTGAAAACATGATAGCTTCTTCTCTAAACTGAAGTTTGAAACCTGTAAAAGTAATTATATATAGATATGCTGGGATTATATTTCTAATAATACATGCATGCCTATAAATAGAACATTTCGTGTTTCAATGCTTTCCTACAGTACAATACAATTCCTGGTTCGAACACGTCAAGTCCTGGCTTGACTTCAGAAAGACACATCCAGATATACCAATGTTGTTTATGTCATTCGAGGACATGAAGCAGGTAATATCAAAAATTCTTTCTTTAAACATCTTTATTGGGTTCTCATAGGATTTATATGTTATCACACCGTTTATCAACATTCACATATATTAGATATGCGAGGGCGGCGTTCTTTGACCAATGCTTTCCATGTGATTAATAAACACATAAGATATTGTTTTTTGACATTTGTTCAAGAAACAACATATCTAATTTAAAAACTAAGAACTTTTGTTTCGGTCCATAAGGTGTTATATCGTCCTTGTAGAATTTTTAAAAATAATGACCTCGGGCATTAGTTAGTCTACTCGGGCGATATAACACCATGTGGCCTCAACAAAGGTCCATAATTGATGTATGTTAGAATATTTTATCACACAATGCGAAAAGCCAAGAATCAACGACACTCGTATTGACAGTTGTTTCCGAAAACAAAAAGATGTTGATAAGCAATGAAACAATGTCGCCTGTTTAATAGAACTTATTAATTCTTAGGACTCACACTACCATTTTGCACTATTTATACATATACGATAGTGAGTGTTCATTGTATATGAGATTTTCTGAATCGAGTCAAAGACGTTTTGTATTTTTCCGAGCCTTGGCGAGATTAGTCCTACTTTTATACAGGGTGTATCTTATGATTACTAGATATCAGGCGAATTATGTGATAAAAGACCATTTGCGTATAGAGACCACTTTCCCCATTTTCCCTTTGGTGGTTATTATAGACAAACTTTCTGTAAACGTACAGAAATAAACTAGTATTTCATGGGAACTTATACATAAGTAATGATTATATTAATGAAAATAACATAATTTTATGAGTCGTATCGAACGTAATAAAAAACCTCCAATGAAGCATTTATGACCATTACATAACAAAGATTCAGATGCCCACATATATTTTGTATTTCTTAAATTTGCTGATGATAGTGAAAAACGTATTTTGTTTAGGATCTCCGAAGCTGCGTTCAGGAAATGGCGATTTTTTTAGGAGCAAAACAGGATCCTGAATTCCTTGATGAAGTTGCAAATAAATGTCAATTTAGCGCCATGTCCAAAGCGAAAAGTTCGAATAAGGATGAAACATTGTATAGTACAGACGGCAGCAATCCATTTTACAGGAAAGGTAAGCTTTATTGTTGATATCGGGCATTAAGTAATTCAAATAAAGTTTACATGGTATCATTATTATTCGATATATACGGTTCTGTGATATACATGTAGCACTATGACATGGACAATAATTTCCACTATTGCAGAGACAATATATACATACATACCGCAGCCTTCCAAAATATACAAATATGCACACAAAAACATTGCATACGGTGAAAGCCGTCCTTAAACTTCCTTATATGTTAATATAATAGGACGTAAGTAAAGCAACCAACCATCTAACACAATAAGCCTTCGATTTTGAAATAGAAAGTCGAAGCATGGTGATCTTCATTATTAGGTAAAGAGTAATGCGATCTGGTCCAAATACAATGCTGCATAATAGTGATAAACATCAAACATCGGCTTTCATGTCAAAGACCACTGTGGTAGACAAAGGTGAAGAAAATGTATGTGGATCGATGCCGCCTGGTCATTTTCCAATAAAGAAGACACTTTTCACATCGAAACATCACATAAGAAACTTCTCTGGGGTATACCAAATAACATAGCCTAACCATACTTTTTACCCCGAAGACAATGTTTAGAAATGAGGAATATACTCATAGCGACTGTGTCGTCTGTTGTCTAAAAACAAAACCAAGTAGAGGATTCTACTTCCTTTTCCAATTCCTTATCATTAATTACCTAAGAAACCTTTGAAACAACAAATACAAAATGATTATTTTATAATTTAATCCTAACTGATAAATAAAAAAACACATACACCAATATGTATTTATATATTATAAATGGTTCGATTTGGATTTTTGTATTCGTGCTATTCTATATTCTAGGTGAGGTGGGTGACTGGAAGAACTGGTTTACTGTCGCACAGAACGAAATGTTTAATAAGGTGTTTGGGGAAAAGATGGCGAATATTGATTTGGAAATCAAATACACAATATGATTTAAAGTGAATGGAATTACAATGACATACATATATAGCATTGTGAGGTAATGGGTATATTCAAGAACACAGCTAGTCTGCATTTTACATGAGACTGCAGTTGCCGTTTGCTGTTCTCTCCACTTCTTGGTTATGGGTTCGAAATCCACGAGCGTTACTGACCGCAAGTCGACGGGGTTTTCAAAGAAAGACATGTTTTGAAAAAAATCAATTTCCTAATTGTAAACTGCATACAATGAAAGTTTAGAAATATGCATATCGGTTTGTGATAAAAGTTCATACCAATGTTAATTACATTAATTCCTGGTTACATATACATTACGTGGTCTTTCATATGTATATACATATGTGACTTTGTTTGATACCTAATAAGGAGGAGGTCTAAAAGAAACCTGTATCACGTGATGTGCTAACTAACATTGTAACTTATACCTTTACATATTTTACACCTCAGAAAACATTAATGCAAGGTCAATGCAGAGAGCATTTGCTCCATAAATTGTCATAAGCATTCTGGTTTGATTTGTTTTTCGTGTCAGCTTGCGTCGTTGGTTTGAAAACAGTTTAGGTAGACACCAATTCCAAAGTTCTAGGTGAATATACATTTTACAGGTATAACCGCCAAAGGAATGATACAGTAAGTGTTGTTGTTTTCACATAGTCATTATTTCGCGATTTGACCGAAAACGAGAACATTGAATTTTAGCGGTTTCAAAATCGCATGGTATTTTTAGTATTTGTCCAGTATACGTAGTAGTTTCTTCACTAAGATCCCATAGTGTAGAATATCTGTTCGTGAGTCGTGGTCTCCGCCAATTGGGAACGGGTCCAAAATCAAGCTAGCGCGTGTCACAAGCTGTATATGAGAGAAGACAGAAACAAGATATTATGCGAGAAATATTTTAGGGTTATATACTATGAGTTTGCAAATTAATCTGTGTAATGGCTTCAGAAATATTCATTGTGTTTGATGTAGCTTTTTTACAATGTTATAGTGATTCCATGAGTTTGGTAAGACGTTAAGGATATTTTGACTGCCTGCTACTAAAGCTGAACAAACAATGCAAGTTACTGGACAGGCCAACATAAACCAACATTGAATGTTTGTTTCATTAGATAATGTCCTATTAACATTCAGGGTCATGTCAGTACAGCCTCCCATGAATGCAGAGTATAACGTGTTTGAAGCGCAAGGAGCGTGTTATGGGAGACTGCGGTATGTTCGTGTTATATATAATGGAACTGTTGCCCTTTATATAGTGCTATATCACTGAAGCATGCCGCAGAAGACACTACCCCCAAGCAATACACCCACCCGGTCACATTATACTAGGTAACGCACAACTTTGCTAGACAAGAGTCAAAAATGAGTAGAATATATGGCTCAAGAGAGTTATTCAAACTGAGTAGATAAAATAAAATGTCGAACTGACAAGGCGGTCTTCCCCTTAATCAAGATACATATAAAAAGACACGGCTATATATATCATTGATAATATAAGACGAAAAAGACTGAGGTAACACATAATATGATAAAGTTTTAGCAGCAGCCGAAGGCTGGATCAATCGTGGTTTAACCAAAATAAGGCTACAATGAAAACTGTTTAAATTGCCGAGATGTTTGAAACAAAAATCCAAACCTAATGAAGTATATCTACCCTTGTGTTGTCATTACTGATATGAACAGTTCTGTCGGATATGTTGCCATGGATAACATTCCTTCTGTGGAGAAATACGACTGCCTCCATTATCCTACTGGCGACCTGATGGGCTTGTCTCGGCGATAACTTCTTGTTGTGCGAGAAGTTTTCAAGGCTTAAAGAATCAGGACGAGTTTTAAAGAGAGTACTAAAGTATATCTCTTTCAGACGATTGCTTTGATTGAAACCTGAAAATAACATAAAATACGATTAAGTTTTTCTCAGGAAATAGTATTGCGCCCTACATTTAAAACAATGTCATTCTTAATATTATGCTAATCAGACATTGCGAATCAGGGATACGGCAAATATAATCAAACAATTCCTAATTTGACGATATAACTATCGATCCTCAACTTCAACCATTAAAAGAAATTCTATCAAGATGTTACTTTATAAATACTACCTGCATTAGATGGTGACAGTGCCTAGTGTGATAATCCGAGGGGTGACACTAGGCACTGTCACCCTATAATGCAGGTAGTATTTATTTTATTATACCAAAACCAAAAGTCTAGAAACAAAAGTAGTTTTCAAGTATTTACAATCTATTGAGACATTTTAACTGATTTAAGCAAAAGTCGAACAGTCACCGTCGGCAGTAGAATAGCATATCAGTTTCTACTCTATAGCGCTAACTAGCATTGCATTATAAAAAAAGAATACTCACAATAATCATTTAGTGAAAATTCTTGTTGTCTTGTCTCCTGCGTTTGTTTAAATCTTAACGTTTTTGAAAATCTCAATGAATTTTGGTTTCGTCCCGTCGTCTGTTTACAACATTAACAATGTCACGAAGACGCTTGAAATCGCATGTCTTCCGTTCACCTAATCACCGACGGGTTCATAAAAACCAACATATAGCGCTTTGACGGTAAGCGAAAAGACGTGAACGGAAAGTTCCGTCCTTAATATGATTTTTTTTATTGATAAACAGACTAATTTGGCAAAACTATTACTTAATAGCACCAGATAAAGTTTGAAGCGTCGCTTCAAAAACAAAGATGGCGTCGAAAAAGGAAAGGAGTGCGTATCTTTTTGGGCGGTTAATATTTTGCACTGTCAAAAATACACGATCACCCGTTGCTAGGGGGTTGCTACGAACGTGTCTATTGTTTCCTATTGTTCTAATGTTACCTCCCGTGTGATAGTGTAAAATACCAAATATCATAATGCAGAATTCTCACTTGAGGTATAATAAAAAAGATGTTAAATGGTGATGAAAATACTGTATCAGGTCAGTAATCGTTCTTCTACATGATACATATTTGTGGTGCTATTTAACTTACAAAAGCCAAAAGGAAGATTGTTTTCCCGTCAAGTAACATTTTTACTTGTGATAATCATGCTTTGATTGGAACCAACTTTCCATCGATACATATTTAATAAATACTTTTCAGACTAGGATTTGGAATTGTAAGATGTGCTTAGTTGAATTCTGCATAAAACTAATTGCTAGCATGTGACGTAATTAAAGTAACGTTAGAAACTACTTTTCCACACCTACAGATCGTAAGCTAGTAACTGGGTGTTACTGACTATAGATATATTATCTGATATCATCAATATATAACTCAAACTCATTTCGCATCCTTCAAAAATATAAGTATTGTGTAACATATCTTTATCGTTACCGACATTGACTATATATGTAACATTGTGCTTAAAGTACACCATTAAATATGTAGGTAGCACAATGTATCTCATAATAAGGCAACCGCCCCATTATTGGCAATGAATGGAAATCACATACCATCAGACGATGAGTTTGTACCCCTCGAAAGCTTCATTAGAGGATTTCCAGCTTTGAAAGCTGCCTGCATAACAAATAGTTGTTGGCAAATAATTATTAATAAGTATATCAACGCAGTTACCAAATTATATGTGCTTGCAACAAGTCTGAATAAGCTGTCTCATGATATGTCAACAACCAGTATCTAAAAAGCGCTAAAAATTGGGCTAAGCAATGGCGTATGCTATATTAATAATGAAATCCAAACATTTAGGACATATTCAAGACATATTTAGGGAGACGTAACTGTATAAGTGTTATGATTTCATTGATTTTATATTATTGCATTGTCTTCCTTATATGGTTATAATGTTGGATAACGCTACAGCATACATCTACATGCAATAAACATGGGACGTATCATAACCTTTCTAATCGAAGTTCATTTAAGTTTTCGTTCGTCTCTGTTACTAAATCGATGTGCCTTTTGAAAGTTGCACTATCGGAAGTTACACATGCATCACTCACACGTATTCCCAATCTACGTCTGATATTGATGAAGGTATAGAGGACGGGGTTAACTGCCGAGTTGATTGGGAGTACGAACACCATCACCCATGCGTAAACGTCTGCAGATACAGAACCACCCATCTGTGACCATACACCTGGATTAGGAAAATAGACAAACTGCTATATATCACGATGTGGCATTTCGACTACATTATTAACTAGAATATAATTATTCAGTATTCAATCATGCTGGCATTAAAATTAACCTTTTTACAGCAATACCAAAATAAAGAATGTTTTATAATTTCAATTTACACTGCAACATCTTTGGTGTACTGTTATTCGTAGTGGCGGGGTAAATTTTTGTATCAACAAAAACCGTGAAATGTGATAGGCTGTTTTCACATGCCGTAAAGATGATTCTTGGTAAAAGCAAAGTATCCAAATTCGATTTTTTTTTTCATTTACCAATATCATTCTTACCGATGACAGCTATTGGGAACCAGCACAAGAAGTCGGTAGCTACTACCAGGAATAGCGATCGTGCAAGAGCCACTTCCTTTTTCCGGTTCTGAGTCGTGTTGATACTGCTGCTGTCTTTGCAGTTTCTATGTATGCAAGTTTGCAAGACTAGAATTGTCAGGAACATCAGACCGTTTAGTCCTATGAAGACCGCGACGGAGTATTCTTGTCCCGGCATGTGGCCTCCTGTTAGTGGAAGGGCGAGACAGACACCTGACCGCGAGTAGAATTCTCCTCTAAAGTAGCCGCGGAACATCGTTTGTGGTATGATAGCTAGCATCAGAGATATAATCCACAGTAGCGCAACAACATATAACGCAGCATTCCAGGATATCTTCCGCAAGGATAATGGAAACACAATAGCGATAAATCGGTCTACAGTTATCATTAATATGGAAAATGCTGACATTTGACTTGACATAACTGACAAACATCCGGCGACGATACAAAGTGAGCTTTGTCTCCACTTCCGATCATTCACAACGTACCTCCCACTTAGCTGAGTATCGACGGACGCAACAATCAACAGGTACACACCCATTATGAAATCAGAGACAGTGAGATTCAAAACAAAGATGGAATGACTTTTCTTAAAATTGTTTCTATCAATGATTACACGATATACAATGACGACGATGTTTCCCAGTAATGCAGACAGACCAATTATCCACAGACAATATCTCAGGAAATCGGACCCTATCAGGTTAGAACAGGATGATATAGCATCTTTGGGAGCGAAACAGTTCTCCTCAAGCACCGACATAGGTTTGATACAACATAACTTGTACGAGTCCGCGTATAGATATTGAAGATTTCTCAGACCATCAAACATAAACTCTTTCGCTTCGATATCAGTGTTTTGAATGTCTAAAACTTCTAAATTTGTAAGGTCAATGAAACTCCCCACACCAAGATTATGAATGCCACTTGAACTCAAATTCAGAAACGTTAATGCACGGAGACCACGGAACACACCGGACGCGATCATTTCCGAATGGATTTGTGATAAGTGTAAGCTTGATAGAGAGTAAAGTCTAGATAACGCATGGGTATCTATGTATACCAAAGGGTTGCCATCAAGTGTTAGTGTTTGTAATGAACTCAGCTTACTGAAAACACCACCAGGTAATCTACCGATAAAGTTTGCTGACAGGTCTAGGTGTTCAAGAGATTGAAGTCCAGCAAACACATCAGGGCTTAGTTCGCAAATCTTCGAATGAGAAATTTTCAATATTTCAAGAGATTTTAACCCAGTGAAGACCTTATTGGAAATAGACCTAAGCGGGTTGTAGCTGATCATAAGAGTCCGTAAATCCGCTAGGTTCCTAAAAACATTTTCTGATAGTATTTGGATCTTGTTTGAAGAAACATCGAGAAACCTAAGAGCAGTAACGTTATTGAATATCGACTGGTCGCTCACTAGGAGTTTGTCAATTGAGCATGATTGAAGAATAAGAGTCGTAAGCAGCGGGAAAGATAAAGGTAAATGGTCAGTCAAGTTCTGCATATTGGCTTTCATGTTTATCCACCGAGCCAATTTTGGGATCGTTTTTAGGTAAATATCTCCACTCTCACCATCACAGTGAAAGGTCAGCGTCTGACACGTCATCACAATGGCTCTCATCGTCACCAAGGGGACATTGTCGTTCTCCGTCACACAGGTAGGGAAAAGGCACACAAGGACTGCCTGTTCGACATCTGTAGTGATTTGTACAGTTGGTAGACTCTAAGTAAAGGAAGTCGACTGGTATAAACTACATTATAACCATAAATAGATCATATGATAATACGACAACCAGAAAACTGTACAATTATACATAAACCTTCATTATGACAAAAGAGGAATGATGTCAAATAATGTAAACCAACTTAGTTTGGCACTTCTGTTCAATACGACCTATCCACGGTAGTTTGATTTCGCAATTACAATTCGAGGTCATTCATCATTCCAGAAACAAGCGATATTTAATCGGATACTACTAAGAAGTTACAGTAATAAACATAATAAGGAATTACAATGAGCTTTATAATTTCTGTTTACCCAAAAGAGAAGAGTTCATAGACAAGTTTCAATCTTGGAAAATATACAATCGATTATTTTACAATTTAATGTTTAATATGTTTACTAACCACAATCGAGTTCGTCCTCTCTATGTGGACAGTGGCTAACTCCGTCACAGATATACCTCATGTGCAGACAGAAGGACCCTGGGCACTTCACATAATGTTCCGGACATGTCATGTCTTCTAAAACCATCATATCAGAAAAAATGTTTTATAACAAAAAATGGAACTTTCACTTGGATGTTACGTTATGAATCATTGATGGTGTAGAGGAGCTTACATTGTTGACTTTGTAATATGAAAAGCGCAGTAGTATTATGGGCCACTTTTAGTCCCATAATGTTATAAAGATACAGCTTTCCACTGGGGTTAAGGTTGAGAATTCATATTTTTGAAATCAAAAGACTTTCCACTTCTAGGGCATATCATCAAACTATTTAAAGATTTTAATCAATTTCATATTACGTAGATACGCGTGCAAGATTATATTTATCAAATAATTAGTATTTATAAAAATTCAGACAAAACTTTCATTTTTGTGTGTGACGAAATCAGAAATTAAATATTTATATAGGTGACTACCACAGAAACATACACAACTGTATTGAAGAAAATATTATTTATGAAAATTGAAATTGTATTGTAAAATTTCGATCCCACCTAACACCAAACGGTGACGATATTTTCGGACCGCCTGCTTCCGTTTACTTAATGACAATATCCCATCTTAATATTTCAGTTCGGACTGCAGTTTTCCTGACTAACGCCGTTCGGATTATCGCGGTTTAAGATAAAGTTATTGACAGAAGTTGAAACAAGATAACAAATCGACAAATAACATGCTTATTACAATATTACCACAATGCTCAAGATGGGTAAGGTCTCGGCAAGCAATTGGCTCCCCCGTAGGGTCAAAGTTCATCAAGCACCTCAATGAAGAATCATAACTGTGATGATTCTTGCAGTGAAGGGAACGGGATACATGATGTGTGGTGAGGGTGTGTCTATCTGAAAGTTAAACACAGTCACGCAAGATATGGAAGTAGAAGCTTGAATTATACTTGTATTGTAGTAGTGAAATATATTTATTTATTTTATTTCTAAAAAATTTCAGAAATGTGGAACTACGTGTAGACCTGTATGAAATGTCTTATTTGTTGCTAACATCGTGACTGGTATTGTATATTTTGACAGAGATGTCATATGCATTCATGCTAATACTTACAACAATGGCCAATGCATTAGCAGGACACGGTAATAGCGAATGAAACAAATAAATCTTTCAGTGCATCACATCTGTTGTATGTATCTAAATATTAAAATATACTTAGCAATATGTTTACCTTCAGAACAGATTAAAGATGAGACCCCGAACACTGTAACAAACGATGTCCGCACGGCCATGATTGGTAGCTGTTGTTTGTTAGTTATCGCTATCCACCCGAATGCTTCACTCCCGTCAAAATACGGGCCAGTTACTGCATCATCTTGTGTGAAATACACAGAGCATTTGCTAAAATACAAGGAAAACAAACATTTTAACGCAGCCATTATCCAAGTTTAAAGTAACAAATAGCACACAACTCAGAAATCATACAGCGAATTTTAATCCTATGTCAAAGTTTAAAAAAATGCCAACACAACTGAAAAAATAGTATATTGAATAACCAGTAAATTTCGAATATCGATACTGCACCATCGACGAATGGTTATTTTGTATCCTTTAAAAACAGGAGCAATTGAATATTTGTCTTCATGAACAAACAAAAATACTTACTTTACACTATTGCCATCAAAGTACGTCTTATTTGACTCAAATATTAAATTACTTAAATCAAAATAATTATTTGATTCCTGTAAAAAATATCCATGACACTATGTCCAATATGTAATGAACTACTGATTGCGCAAACACCAAAAGCGATGCCTAAATGATAAATATAGTGGTTCATCATATTCTGACAACAAATACTTTTTTATTTAATATTGGTCTGGTTACCTCCCCTATTTGTATATTGCGTGATTCTGAAAGAGAAGCTATTACAAACGTTTTTATGTAATCGGTATTTTTTTGACTTCAGTATTGAAATGACAAACTTCAACGGTGGATATTACGACAGTGAGAGTAATCTCTGGTATATCTGAGGGTGATATGATATACTCACTCTGGGCCTATGCAATATGCTGTACAGCCGTCATATTCATCGACTGTCATGCTGTGTGTATCACCACCTCCATCCGTCCACTCCACGACTACCCCGGGTATATCGACAAAATAACTACAGAGGCGGATGTACTGTACACAGGTATAACTGGACGATAACACGGCCTTCTGTTGGTATGGAGATAGGTAGTTTATCGCCTGGAACTGCCATTCTGTCCATTTAGTTTCGAACCAGAGAGCAGCAGATGAGACAGACGGAGTGTGGTATTGTATCGCTATATCTTGTTGTTGGGAAAATGGCCATGTTGTGTCGACCTTCCAGTCAGCAATACTGCATAGCACTTCCAGTCTTCCTGAAATACAGAGAAATTAATCAAATGAGGCAATTTGGATTTGTAAAGTAATTGTGCATAAAATATTTGATGTAAGTAAATATGTCTAGTTCAGCAACAATTGTTGACGATTTTTGACAAAAATAATATTCACATCAAACCCGTTTCATATATAAATATTGTTAAATATTTTATTTTCGCAATACTCCGTATTATCGCTGCTTGGTGCCTTCGGCGATATGTTTCAAGGAGATGGCACTATAAAACAGACAAAGGCTTCTCTATTAAAAGGAGACAAGATATATACCGCAACCTCACAATCTACACTACATAAATACAATACAACATCATAAACATGGAAGACCGGCCTGGGATTACCCTAACTGATCGTAGGACGTTAACACAAGCTATTCATATTTGCGAATAAAAAATATGCGATCAAGGATTCTTACTGACAATATTACATTCATATATACATGAACGTTTCATACATTTTTTGTGCAACATAATTACCATAATATGGCATGTCATAGTCAACAGAAACCACAGACGAGTTGATGCCGTTCTCTGTTACGGCCCAAGATAAACACGAGTAGTATGTTATCCCTGCCGAACAGGACGATTCGTCTGAACCAAATTTGTCCGAGCAATCTCTCACACCGTCACATTTTCTGGCCAGTGGAAGGGCGCGATCAGGTTCGTAACACCTGAACGTATAGTCGGTCGGCAGGGCGTTGTTATCTGTTAAAACAAATGTAAAAAAGTGGTTAGTGAGTATGTTAATTAATTTTCTGTTTCATATTATTGGTATTTAAATTTACTTCAATCAGATAAAGCAATCACTATCTAGATTGCATACAAGTCCTAAACTTCTTACACCGTAGTTATTCATTATAGATAGAAATATTTTAATAAATATTTAAATTTATCAAAATAACCAAATGATATTTTATCTGAAGATTTTTGCCTATTACAGTTACAGGTAATTGTTTCATCTATAATTGTTTTTTAACAAACGGAATGTCTTTCATAGTTATACCGATACAGAGCTCTTTAGCTTCGTCACTTCCGTCTACACATTCCACGTCACCATCACATACGTCATACACTGGTATACACTCTTTATTGGCACATTGCCAATACCCGTCCTGACAAGGTGGTAGATCTGTAAAAGCTTTGATGTGTGAACGTCTTCTTCTTAAATACTTATAATATTGTGAAATTAAAATGTATAAAACTATACAGCGTGTTACTTTTTGTATTTGACGATTTTCCATAGTTTTATATATATTCATCAAGAGAAATTGATTAAGGTTAAGCCAGAGATGCTGATAATGATGTTGTTATCACATGAACACGTAACGATAAATAATTCTCAGAAAATAGATACAAATTTGCCATCTAAAACTATAATTTTACGAATTTCGTCTGTTACTGTGAAATCATTTATTTTCGTTGGGCTAAATTTTCGTGGTTTCTAAAATTTTACAATTTCGTTTGCACTTAAATTCGTGGAGAAGACCTTACACATTACCGTTAAAATATACAGTCGACACTGTCATCTGTATTGTTTGATCTCTCAAGCGGAACTAAGCTCTACCACAAAACACAGTTACAATCACAATCTAGAGTCGGTACTCAGCCAGTGTTTTTACAGATGTGTCCAACAAACAATAATCGTGTCACATTGATAGAGTCATGATATACCCAATCAATTATTTGTTGGTACATGTAGATGAAGTCTACGAAATTCTGAAAACTATCTTTGTTGGAACAATATTTCCAACTTTTAACTTGTCATGCTTGTCCCCGAAATAGACCTTATGTAGTGAGGTAATAATCATCCTACAATGTATGAACGCATAAACTAACATGACATTGGTAAAGGTATATATATTTTCGTGGGGATGTAAATTAATTGATTTTGGTCAAATAACGAAATTCACGGAAATTAAACCCCCACGAAAATGAATGATTTCACAGTATATAGCAATGACAAGCAATGAAGGAATCCTTCAAATTTCAAATACTTCAGAATATCAATCTAAGATATAATACATCGTTGTGGATGAAAATCAGAAGTAATGTTACATACGACGTCGTTATCTTTTAAATTATGAGCCGTCAACCAATTAAAATGCTCGTTAAAAAGACAGTTGAAATTCAAATAGAGATTGAACAGTGATTTGATTGCGTTAAAGGAGGTATGAACGAAATGGGATACAGACATATTCAATGTAGCGCTATATGTAAAATATGTCTGTATCCGCCATATTTGATTTTCAACCGAGGAACGAGGAAAGTTACCGTGATATAGCCTATTGATGGTATGACCATTGAGCTACTGAATGTTTGTCATGTATGTATCGGTCTAAGAATGTGATAAAGACTCAATTCTTCATAGTCTTGACTTTTATTTTATGGTACGGATGACAGACAAGTGATTGCGTGAGTGTAGGGGGTAAGGCAAAGCTGATGATACTGTTTCGTATAGGCAATCTGTAATGTTTTTTTCTTCTTCTGGAAACCTGTATAGCATCTGTTAACCTATTGTTCGCTTAGATGTTCTCAGAATTGTTCATCGACAATCAGATGTTCTGTATATTTAGGTGAGATGAGTGACCGTACACACATGTACTACTGAAGTAACTATGTAATTCCCCGAACATTCCTGAGGAAAAGGGGCCGCGGTGGCCGAGTGGTTAAGATGTCCCGACATATTACCACAAGCCCTCCACCTCTGGGATGCGGGTTCGAATCCCATGTGGGGCAGTTGCCAGGTACTGACCGCTGGTCGGTGGTTTTTCTCCGGGTACTCCGGCTTTCCTCCACCAACAAACCTGGCACGTCCTTACATGACCCTGGCTGTTAATAGGACGTAAAAATAAATAAACCAAACTGAGGAAAGCCCTCTGGTTGTAGCCCCGACCAGCGAATCATTTTGTTGTTTTACATGCATATTTAATTGGATCAAAATAAAAATTCTTTATTGTTATATTGAAATCCGTCAACTTATGACGCAAAATCTTATCGAAGCGTGAACTACAAGTAGTCCGAACCTGTACTGCGTTTGTATTCATACGTCGTTGCAATTACGTTAATTTGAACGCAACTCCCCTCCTATTGACTATATAGGGGCATATGTAAATTTATAATTATGATATGCATATACACTTACTGCATAAGAGTTCGTCTGAACCATCTGCACAGTCCTTGATAAAGTCACAAGTTTTTGATGCAGGAATACAATCTCCGAAATTACATTGAAATGTTGCTCCATCACACCCATGATCTATCAATAGATAACAATATAACCAGTCTTAATATACAATGCTTTTGATAATATAAACCCGCGAATAAGTCTAATGGGAAAACTTCTGTGGACATAGCCAACGGTATCACTAATGCTTTTTCACTGTAGTCCTTAATGATAACCATGAAATTGCAATGCAAGCGGGGCAATATTTTAGTTGACAACAAATGAATCATGGATGGCATCAATGCAATGACAGAAAATTGTTTCAAGGAATTTGAATTGAGTTTTATGGCATTGTTGAAATGAACTAGCACCTGTGTCTATGGTGTGAAAAAATACGGCTTTACCGATTGAACCAAGAAAGCAAGATCCGTCATCTAACTGACCAAATTCATAATATAATAATATAAATGTTATACTCCATGCAAGGCACGCTGACTTGTCCCATTTACATAAAATATATTGTTAATATAAATATATACGTATAACATCAACAAATGATTGAGGGATACATTTATGTAGGTTGTGCTATTTTGAGTCAGTATATTTTGTAGTGCTTTAGAAGTTGTATTATTCAACATCAGTTAATTCATTCACTGCTATAACTTTATAATGGGCGATTCCAACTTTAGTTTTGTGATGTTCAAAATGATTCTTCGATGTAATATATTCAGTTAGGATATACACCAGATACAAGTAATTAAGAGGCTCGAATGCAGTTTACATACATGTAGTCTTATAAAATCAACAAATTTAAGAAAACAACGAAATCTACTGATGCTAATAAAGATTCTGACAAAGCTATGAACTTACCACAATTAAGTTCATCCGATACGTCAACACAGTCAGCTGTCTTATCACAGACATATACGGCCGATATGTATTCTTCGGACGTACACTGGAACAAAGCTTTAGTTCCTAGGTAGGTTGACGTTCCGGCCGGTATACTCAGACCTGTGTAGAAATAGTACATTGTAGTATGCTAAGTAATTTGGAAACTGATTTTAAAGGTTTTACTTGGCATGGAAACTGATTTTAAAGGTTTTACTTGGCAAAGAACAGAATGCCTCCGCTAGACTTTCCCCATCTGAACATACTGTTTCAAGGAATGTATCACAATTCAAGAATAATAATAGATATCGATACTGTTAGGATCAAATAATTAGGTCCACTGTCCTCAAAACTGCTTTGGGGGCAACCGTTATCTCTTTCTCCGTCGGAATGAAAGGGCATCTGTTGAAATAGTCAGGTTGCAATGGGCAATACATTTTTGGTAAGAAGTCTGAAATCAGGCGTTTTCAGACAAAAGCGAGAAAGACGTCAAATGCGCAATATCGTTTCAGCCGGAAGCTTAAGGTTGGATGTTCCGTTATTCTTCCTTAAGTCATACACATATTGGTTGTATGTTAAATGAAGATAATGATCGTAGGCTAATTGCCTGTTCTCTGAGTATTCTAGCCTTCGACCACGCACTTTCTTCAGTGAGTCTGGGTGTCAATAGCCTCTATAACTCAGACAAATAGACACATAATACAAAATTAGAGTAAGGTCGACTGTTAGTTTTCAGTTGAATTGTTCAGCTGGTTTCTTCCTTTAGTGTATCAGATTAAATATCAGATCCTTATTCTCCTTCCACTTCATAATGAATCTGACACCATTGCATTAGGGATCACGTTCTTGTGACAGAATGATTTTCGTGCATGAAGTCATCTCGCCTAAGTGCATTATATTATATCAGCTGGCACGAAATTTCTTTTTCATGCCTTGTGGCCGAGTGGTTAAGATGTCCCGACATATTACCACAAGCCCTCCATCACTGGGTTGCGAGTTCGAATCCTATGTGGGACAGTTTCCATGTACTACCTGCTTGTCGTTGGCTTTCCTCACGGGTTCTCCGATTTTACTCCACCAACACAAATAGCATGTGCGTTAAACTTATAAACCAAACTAATGCTAGGTTTACACTATGTTCCCGGCGACCACGGTAGCCCCGTTTACCCGAAACGTGGTGCGCCGTGGAATTTTGGCTACTTTTGTCTCTGCATTCAAGTTGAACTAGGTCTTGTGAAGTTTTGCCACGGTATTTTACGGATTACGTGGTGGACCGTGGATATAGGGGGAAGTGCTATTCCCGGAGGTTAAAGGTACACTACGGCTATAGCACGGTCTATCAAGGATACCATTACGTTCTCTCTAGGCCTGTTACGATATGATGAGATCTGCTACGTTTTACACGTTTTGATCAAGCTCCGATACTTTTTTCACGGTCCGCCAAGGCTTACTAGGGATGAAAGTCTGATGCCGGGCTTTTTTGGAGCAAATGAAACAATATTTATTGCCGAAAACGTCATTTCAAACACGTTTTGATTACAAAATTATAATTATTATAGCCAATGGTTCTCACTTAATCTGCCTTTTGCAATAATAGTCTTGGTATGATTTTATGGTTTAAATGTGTTTGATAATGACTATTTCTATTCATTAATACAAATAACTCCATGAAGTAGCAAATATGTACCAGGTCAGGCAATGATACTCCATCATATATATCTTGCAACGTAAGACCGTAGTAAGACGCAACACGTCGTATCACGTCGGGCTTTCAACCGCTACAAGCCGTGATGTGCCTTTACAGAACGCATCGAAACGGCTATCTTTCACCTTGGCTTGCCGTCAAAACCTTGACAAACCTGGACAAAACGGCACAAAACGTGCAGCCAATCTGCATCAACCGTGATAAAACGTGGAAAAAACTCAACAGAACGTCACAAAACTTGAAATCACCGTGAGATTTCGGGGAACGTGCTTGCTGCCCGTTCCACCACGGACCGTCAGGAAGTTTTGTTACGGCCTCGTACGCACTGTTACGTTTTGTTACGTCAATCCCGTTTTATTACGTCCTGTGGCGTTCACCATCTTTACCGTGACTGCCGTGGCAAATTTTTTGACAGTTTAAAAATCTGGCAAGGCATCCACGGTATTCACGACCGCTTACGTTTGTCTATCACGTCCTTCTGCGCTGTCTCACGTTGTCTCGCGGTCACCACGTTCAGTCCACGGTGGTCTGAAACGGGGCTGCCGTGGCCGCCGGGAACATAGTGTAAACCTAGCATAAAGGAGTTTTCAGTAAATGTAGCAAGGTGGTAAAAATGCATTTCCAAACAAACAAACAAACACACTTGATCTGAAGTTCAGGTGGTATGTAAAAACCACCGGATAACCATCCATCATGGGATGCTGTCAGATGCTCTATGCAGTGACGGTACAGATCTGTGTTTTAGCTAGATTGTTTTACAGTAAAGTCAGACTAGATATATCAGACTATATTACCTGCATGGTGGGACTTAAGTCGCCATTCACAAGCCACTTGACTATCATCTAAAGCTGGAACCCACGTTATATCTCCCATAGCCATTTTGTATCCCATGGCTAAAAATGTTGGGTAGGTCTCGAGGCAAACGATACACTCAGGGTCGTTTAAACTGGGAATTAAAAATTTAAATGTTTTGGCGGGAATCAAACCTTTTGTTTTCAATAGCTTAATGAAGATAAAATAGCATTTCAAAATGGTTCTCAGTTACGGGACATACATGAACCTTAAACATTTTGCATTAGATTTCTTCACAGATAAACCACGTTGTTTATTTGTTCAGATATGTTGTCTTTATCACAAGGAAGAGGAATATTTACATTTCTCTGTACGTTAGTGATGTGCCGTCCGTCCACAGGAAACTTTTCCAAGTAAGCGTACTGGTGGTCAGAATTAAGCCTGAATAAAACAAAACGTGCAAGCTTGGGTGTTATAATAAAACATATTATAGCAGTAAACTAAATGTGGTAGTTTAACCACATGTGGATTTGTGGCGAAATGTATATCTTGATAATACACAATTTACTAACGGTCTTTGCTAATATTATTCAAAATTATATATATACATGTATTAATAATAAAGCGCGTGCAAAACTTCCCACCCGGTCAACAGTCCAACTATTGATAGATCAATAGTTTCTAAGGATTTGTAAATATACAGCGATTTTAAATCAACTTCGAATGAAAGCAGTCTAACATATTATATCTGCATTTACATGTATATAGAGAGTCCGTTAACAATACACAATTGTTTCATGCTTTATTAGTCAACAGTCAAAACTCTTTTGACGAGGTGTTGGGACAACCCACAAGAACTGGGCCAGAAGCGTTAATTTTGAAATTGGCTAGATTTGTATCATATAACGTCGTGCGAAATTGTACTTCCTGGAATTATTTTTCCGTATTTATAGCGATTCTAATTTCCATATCTTTCTGTAACGATGTTTATATGGTATCAACAATTTAGCGCGTCCAAAACTTCTTCTCTGGTCAACAGTCAAATTATTGACCGATCAATAGTTTCTGAGAATTTGTATATTTGTAAGGATTTTCATGCAATTTCATGTGAAGACAGTCGAAGATATTTTATTTATATTTGTATAGGAATTAAAGCAAGTTTATTGTTTAATAATGATCGAATTGTTCGCGCTTACCGATATTAACAGGTGCTTAACGAATTTACCTATATCAAATGTACTTGCTGGTTATACATTATCGATATTAACATGTGCCTAGGGTGCCTACCTAAACTGATATATGATAAGCGAGCTTACAGATATTAGCGACTGTTTAGAGAGCTTACCAAGATTAACAGGTACTTCTATGTGAAGAACATGAAAGGCGAATCCGTATACCATGCTTGATTTGTGAGCAGTGTGAATAGATGCCAAAGTTCCATTTTGAGCTGCACATGACTTGGCACTTAATACCTCAATACAGCCTTCCCTTCAAAAACAAAGTAAAGATAAATAATCATGGTATGCAATTATTATTATTGTTTATAGTTTTTAGAAAGGTCGGTATTGAATTCAGATTTTTTTAAAATCTTATAACTATAATGCGTATCATATTAAAACAAAAATGCAAAACCCTGCTTTGAAATAAAATGAATTAATAGACTGCTTTTCCACATGTATGGAAATAAACTCTACTCTTACTTACCCAGCCACGTAGACGCCATTGTGTCTGCATGATTCTGAATCAGAAACGTCAATTATTACATGTTTTGAATCGACATATATCATACAATTAAAATTATTATTATCAAACTGATCAATTGAAGTAACACATATTGGGGTACATATGTACGCATGATATGAAATGGAAATAAATTAAAGATGCTCCATTGTTGACAAATGGTATTTTGTCTCTATCAAAAACAGGAGGAGGCGAATAAGTAATTTTCTTGAGTAACACAAGTTACTTAATTTACACCATTATTTGTACCACCATTGAAAAGTTTGCGTTTCGTATTTTACTCCAAGATAAAAATATTAAAAATACATACTTGTGTACTGGAAAAAATTAATAGCACTATGGCCTATATGGAATAAACTACTAATTGCGCATGCACTAAAAGAAAAATAAATTATTTTATATTATTTTTGTGTTAGTTAACACATATATACGCAGAAGTTATTGTTCAATTTGGTTTGTTTAGTTTTACGTCCTATTAACAGCCAGGGTCATGTAAGGACGTGCCAGGTTTGTTGGTGGAGGAAAGCCGGAGTACCTGGAGAAAAACCACCGGCCAGCGGTCAGTACCTGGCAACTGCCCCACATGGGATTCGAACCCGCATCCCAGAGGTGGAGGGCTTGTGGTAATATGTCGGGACATCTTAACCACTCGGCCACTGCGGCCCCAAATAATGGGTATCGTTTATTCTCTGTCAACGGCGGAGCATATTTAATGAAAATTAACTTTAAATTTTAATGATTTTATGAACGATGGAAACAATTAAAGGAACTTATTTTTGTAATTTATGTTGCACTTATGAATGGATATATGTTTGTTGTTTTAATAATCTTACATAGATTAATACAATTTCTGCAATGAATAAATACAAATTCTATAAGGCAATGTTATGCCATGTAAATGTATTATTTTAAATTTTGTGACGAATTCTATGATGATACAAGGAAAAAATTACTGAAGATCTCTGCAGCCGACGGCTTATTTTAATAAAAAAACCAACATTTTATGTAAACTATAAGGCTTGCATTAAAATCCAAATAGTAATGTAATTGTAATCCTGTACTAGTCCTATAATGATAGTAAAGTGTTAATTTTGAAATATTTTCAATGTCTTGATATTTTTAAACAAAGAGATGTTTAAATGTCAATTGGAATAGACATCATGCATATGCTATTTTACCCTTCTTCTGATACCCATAGTACAACGAAACAATACAAACATGAAACATATTTACATGGTGAGGTTTATAAGATAGGGGAAGGTAACTCCTGAATAAATAAAATGGTTAATCATATTTATTCTAACTGTAAATTAACATTTAGTTTTTTCATTTTTAATGTAACAGTCGAATTGTGACATGATTCTAAATACACTTGATAGTATGTATATGTTGTGATATTGGTTCTGTTTGCCACTATAAAGTCCATATGTGTATAACACATTAGCCATCCACTGATGGGAATCAAGAACCAATCTCACAAAATAGACAAGTTTGATTTGTGGAGTTACAATTGTTTTCATAAACACAAGTGTTTATCTACAATTAATTTAATAGGAGTTACCTCACTTAAATAATTAATGATATTAAGATAAACTAGAAATATGTCTGTTAGACATTACGTGCACCCTAACAATTCCTAAAACGTTAATTTCTAGAACGATATGCATCTACATTTATAAGGCTTCTGCGGTGAGATATTTTGCACGTACAAAACTGTAACACCTAATTAATGAATAACCCGCAGATATACATAAATACTCACAAGCTTATATGAAATTATCCACGGCAAAATGTGTACGCACGTTGTACTATAGCTCATTATCCTTGGGAGATGGTTTATGACTTTGTGTTCTTTGTTACGTAAAAGTTTATTTGTTATCTATGTACACGTGGTAACTTACCTGTGTCATGCTTGAATGACTTTCTGGGTGCTCGGCACCCCCACTGATATTGTATATATTTTTTTATTCTGTTTCTCTTACGCAAGGCTGGGTGATTTTATAAACATATATTAGAACCGTAGCAAATGCGGTCTATGGTCACTGGGGTTAGTAAGCGATTGTACAACGTATATGTATACATAGGAAAAATATAATCTGCTGAGTAACACTGTAAATGTCTTCGGCCGTTACTAAAAGTTATCCGTTTCGTCACTTTCTTTTATTGACTACATAAACCTCTAAACCTCTATACGCTCGCCCTAAAAAGAAGTTCATGTATATATAAACAGTGACACAATTTAAGATAAAGGCAAATTATGTGTCATATTAGTTAAACATTACGAAAAGTAATAATAATATCCGAGTCATACAGTACAATCATATTGTGATTTGCAATATTAAATGATATTCTCAACTTAAGGGATATATACATCGCTTCCCATGGGAAAGGTTTAGAAATGTACATCCTTTACACATCTAACATTTTCCTCAGGGTTTCAAAATGAACTTAACAGCTTCACTTACCGTACGAGACATCCAAGAAGAATGTTTGATTGTCATGTTGATGGCTGATTATTCCGGTGCATTCGAATAACGTACACGTATACCAACCCCTATGGATCAAAGACACTCTGGGTATATGGTGTGTAACGGACACCACGTCTTCACTTTCCTCTTGTACAGAGGGTAAAGGCAGCCATATTTCGGTGCGAATGCGCCGGAAGTACCATCGGTGTTGTTGGTTACCGTTGCTATAGCTACAGGTAATATTGAATTCTTCGTCTAGGTGGTAGATTGTACGTTCTGGCTTCAACACTGACGGGCATGAAAATGAGTGCAAATACCATTTAGTAAATCACTTTATATTCGCGATACACAAATTTAGGACTAATTTTGGGAAAACGCTCGGGCGCGAAAATTATTTACGCGAAGATAAAATGCTTTACAGTACGTCGACATAAAACAGAAAATGAGTGACATGTAAGCCAAATGGCTTGTTGCTGTAGATATGATAGAAGTAAAGTTTACTTACGAAAGGAAATGTCTTCACATGGATCAACTTCGGTTACTGCAACTGTGCATCAAGTAAAAAATCAAAAACACATAAAAAGGGCATGTAAAAGGCAAATAATAGCGGTGATCTGTTGGTTTTTTTCCAAACAAACAAGAGACCCAGAGCGCCTGTATCGCTCACCTGTTTGTAATGTCAGGTAAAGTGCAATTTCATGGTTCCTTTTTTCAGGAAATTAAACATTTATCTCTAATTTTCCTATTTGAACCAATTATTCTGCTCCATGGGGTCAAAGCTAAAATTTATACAATCTCTGTTTTTCTCCCCCAAGGATGTTTCTGGCCAAATTAAGTTACAATTCATGCAGAACACTATGATTAGCAACAAGTTAAATAATTTATCTCTATTCTCCTATGATGCCCCACCCCTCCTGCCCCCGGGGGGATCAGAGCCAAAAATCATAGACTCTCGGTTCCTATTCCCAAGAGGATGTTTGTGGCCAAATTTGGTTATAATCTATGCAGAGCTCTATGTCAAGTAGCGATTTAAAGGATTTATCTATATTTTCATATTGGTATTGGGAGGGTCAGAGCCAGAATTAATACAAACTCTGTTCCCCTTCCCCCAGGAATGTATCTGGCCAAATCTGGTTACAATCTACGTATACTATATTATTAGTAGATAGTGTAGTGGATATACAGGAAATTCTGACAGACGGACGACGGTCGCCGCACAATGATATAAGCTCACTGGCCTATGTCTACTATGACAAAGTAACAGTTATTTCAAACAAAAAATAAAACAATACTTTCCTTAAATAGCGACCAGCAACGAATTAGAGGTCAGTTAGTTTACTTGTATTTTGGTTTGTAAAATTCATCGGGCCACATACGAATATAATAGTGAGTACTAGCAAGGCTAGATAACAATGCTGTTCTACTTATATGGTCAACAAGGTGTGCTAGCGTGCACCATTAAAAACGCATCTCAGAACTATTAAAACCAATACGTATATTTACAAATAAGCGAATGAATGACGTGAATTTAGACATAACATTGGTACATCCGTTTAAATACAGAGAACAACGAACAGTGGACAGTCTAGAAGTATCATTTCCTGTTAGTTAATTAATTAATATTCTATAAACAACCAGGGCTAAGTAATTACGGCCCCCATGTATACTATGTGTTGCGTGTATGAAGTGTCTGATGCGTGTGTTGGGAGACTGTTGTATATTGTTGTGCTATCTTGTATAGTGGAATTGTTGCCCATATTAATACTGCTAAATCACTGAAGCATGCAGCCGAAGACACTTAGGAACACACCCAAACGGGTTTCATTAGACTGACAACAGGCAAACCAGTTGTCCCACTCCCTGTATGCTGAGCACTAAGCAGAAGCAGAAGTTATCACTTTTATAGACTACGGTGTGTTTCGGCCAGGAGACAGAACCCAGAGCCTACAGGGGCAAGCGTTCAACAAAGATCATGAACATTTTCAAAATAAATGACGCAAAATCTAAATAACTTACCTGGAAGGATAACAATTTTGTTCATGAGACTGTTTTCTTTTAATTGGGAACATTCTTCTTGTGGTGTCTGGGAGGTGTCAGATGCCCAGCACCATATAGCGATGGGTTGTGTGAAGTAAGGAACAAATAACACTGCTGTTGATTCTCCTCTGGCGTTACAGCCGTCTGGTTCTATCACGGTGGTCGAAAAGGTTATCATAGACACCCCCGCCTCGACGTCCTGTAACAAGCAATACTGCATGTGACCAAGGATCCTTGTATTGACTAGGTGTCCAGAACACAACAAATGTTTCGGATATATAGATATGGTCATTGGTATTTGTATAATTTATTAAACAACGTCCTAAGAACAGTCAGGGTCATCTTAGGACGGTCTCTCGTGTATGCAGTGAGTTGATTGTTTAATTTGCCTCATGCGTATTTTGGGAGGCGGTGGTATAGTCGTACAGTGTCTTGTGATAGAGCAACTCTTGCCCAATTTTACGTCGCTGAGGGGGTATGGATTGACCAACATTTGATCATGGAAGTCATACTATTAGTCCAGTACATGCTCCGTTCTTTGTTCAACAATAACATATACTTTTTATAATATTTTATGATACAATGCAATGATATCTTACAATAATGTTGTTATGACATACAAAATACTTACTTCACACGGATTCCCATCAGTTGCGACATGCCATTTATGTGAGAGTCTGTCGCTGCCGATGGAGCCTGAACATGTGAGTGTTACTCTTGTTCCTACTGGGAACTCGTGCTGCTTATAACCGTTGATGTGTCCCTGAGGGGATACTTCTATGTCGTCAGTAAAGTAAGGTTCAACTGTAACGAAAACCAGAATTATCGGCAGAGTGGCCGACTAATAACCTCGCTGCACAAATTAAGCAATGACTCCATTAATAGGGGACATTTCATAACCCTATGTAGTTTAGCACTTAATTCCCCTTTATGTCCGGGTTCTATGTACCAAAGTGTATTTAAATCTGGCAGGTAGTTTAGGAGGAGTTCTCCGGAAAACGCTGTGCCTACAGAGGGACAGACGCGATTCCAGTATACACCCCTCATTGCGGAGGTATAACAATACCAAATGTGTCTGATATATCGTTTTACATTTCACAGACATAACTTGTAGGCATAACATTATCCTTAATGACCTGGCCTTTGTGTAAAAGTAATAAATGTGTCTGGTATTCTCTTGTTGCGGAATTGAACTGAATCTATCATTGGTGGGCTTGTAGTTCAAACGGTGGGGCATCCGTAAGTCCCTGGTTCGAGGAATAAATATAAAATTGCATCTAAATATATGTGAATTAAACCGTGATTTGACTGGTTCGTAACAGGCGTGCAGCTGCTGCTATAATGTTGTACCAGGCATACCATCCAGCCTTAGTGATTCGTTTAGGGAAGCGAACAAATTAGGTGCAAGATGGTAGAGTCATTATTTTAAATACTCTTGATATCGAGTTGTTTTGTATGTTGAAAAAAGGACATAACGCATTCATATTCAATGAATTACATAAATGTAATCAAAACGTATTGTAACGAATGTTCATTTGAGATCAGCTGACTGACGATCAGCTGTCTGTGTTTATGCTACTGAACTGTACCCCTGGTGTGTTTACATGGAATAAACGTGTATAACGGTTAAATTATAAATGAATAACAGTACATGTCAAATGACAATGTTTTTATCTGTCTGACCATGCTATCAGATGGTAAATGTATGTAATATCAGATTGCATGTGAAATAGTTTGTTGGCAAGTAACGTATCACTGGCTACGATAGCCGCCATATTGGATCATGACTAAGCAGGCGGTCTGAATTTGAATTATTTGTTTGTTTGATTAATTAACGTCCTATTAACAGCTATGGTCATGTAAGGACGGCCTCCTAATTAGCTATTTGTCTATGTAAGCTTCATGATCAATCTTATGATTTAATTCAGTGATCGTTAAGACAATAACAATACTATTCATCAAAATGTGTTTAATACGTACTTGTGGCGTACAAAGGTCGATTTCATGACATATTCGGTCTGAGCAGTTGTACTGCTTTCACAGTGAAATTGTTGACGCTGACGTTCCGGTCGGTTTTTGTGTACATTTTTAAATACGGCTCGGATACGGAATCAGAGACTTGTAACTATATTTTGTGTATTTACAGATCATTTTTCAATCGATAAACAGATTGTTTACGCTATGTATAACATTTTCTTTGTGATTTCATTTTTGGCACTATATTGTGACGTCGGCAATATACAACTGTTATTGTTGTAAACAGTCTGGAGGGCCTCCACTTTGCCTCCACATTGCCTCTACTTTTTTCATATAAGGAAATGTGGACGCCCGGAGGGTATTTAAAACGGAGCGATAACCGTGATTTTTAACGTCTCCTCCCGGCATCGGATACGTATTCTTGCGCCATTTTGGTTCATTAGTAGCTAGACCTACAAAAGTTATCTCCCTTATATCAATTATAGGAAGTTGGCATAACTTATAATTCAAATCGAGTTACAAATATATCACAAGGTATTTATAGCTGAATATTGTAATAAAGGAATTGATGACTTGATAAATTTCCATAAATAATTTGTACTTAGGATAATACAAGAGTCTAGTGTACTCTTGTATTTCTATTACAAGATATAGTAAATCTTGTAATAGTGAAATTGATTATTAATTGATCAATTTCTATAAATTATTCTTAAACTTTATAATATTTGAATAGGATAACACAAGAGTCTATTGTACTCTTGTATTTCTATTACAAGATACATTGTATAGTAAATCTTGTAATAGTGAAATTGATTATAAATTGATCAATTTCTATAAATTATTCTAAAATTCTATAATATTTGAATTGGATAACACAAGAGTCTATTCTACTCTTATATTTCTATTACAAGATATAGTAAATATTGTAATAGTGAAATTTATTATTACTTGATCAATTTCTATAAATTATTCTAAAATTCTATAATATTTGAATAGGATAATACAGATATAGATAGTTGTGTTTATTACAAACACAGTGGTTTAAAAGCCTTGAGTATTTCTATTACAAGATATTTGGATTGTGAATCTTATAATAGGGAAATTGATGCATTGGTCATTTTTCATAAATAATTGTAGATAATTACATGTGTTAATACAAGAGACTAGAGTTCTCTTGTATATCTGTTACAATATATTTGGGTTGAAATCTTGAAATAGAGAAATTGATGCATAGTGATCAATTTCTATAAACTGCTTACTATATATACAGAGTTGATATTATCTTTATTCTGTTGTCGCGATTGTTGCTATTGCATCTTAGTTATCATTTTGTTGTTTCTTTATAAAAAGACAAGTCATATATTGTAAAAGGGAGTATAACCATCAATTTAGATAATTTTACATTTGTACTCGCTACCATTTATAACTTCTATATTCTGGCACAACCTCTAATTGTACAATAATTAGAGTGACAGAGAGTGTGATTACACATTGTGACTCTGCATCTGCAGAACCAGAATTATATGTATGAACTTGTATTGAGTTATTCTTTCCAATAATTGGCTAATCAGATGATCTGTGATCACAACCCAGTATAATAGACTTGAGTGAGGAACCCTCAAGTAGAGACGAGGATGAAATTCGTTTCAGTATGTAAATAGCATGTAGGCCTGTATTAAATCGTATTTACATTTGTTTAAGATAGAACACATTTTATATTCGAAGCGAATATAAATATAAACGCGTTTCATTATATACTGCTGTACCTATTCAGTGCAGCTGCTACATATTTGCTAATGGAATGTACGATAAGAGAAGTCACGAATGCAAAGGATTAATAATCACACAAGACTTACCTGGAGGGTAAAGTTCAATCCTCTTGCTGACAGATACAGCCGTTATCTGACTGTCCTCAGCTGTGACGGACATGACACATCTGTACTCCTGTGCATCGTTACACAGAGTTTCGGTAGGGTCAATGACCAATTCCAGGAAGCAGGGGTCCGAACTTATATCCGCCGATACTGTGACACCTCTTCTAGTCTGAAGTGTATCATCGTACCATTGAATCTCCGTGGTCGTATTTCCAATTGTCTTGAGTGCAGATACCAGCTTTGTCATCATGTTCATAGAGGCGGAGCCAGTGCGGTACAACGAGATAGTCTTCACTCCGAATATAGGGTAATCGTCTGAGAACGCCTTGCACAAAATCTCAACTCCTTCTGTCCCTGGGGTCAGTGTCTCGGGAATCAATCGGATGTCCATTGTTGTTAACAGAACTGCGATAAAATTTAAGGAGTTTAAAATTATATCACGCTTAACGTCCTATTATCAGTCAGTTCATTTAAATACGGCCTTCCTTGTATATGTTGTGTGTTAATATCTGTATATCTGGGAGGCTGTGGTATATTGGTGCGCTGTATCTCTTTGTATTAGTCGGATTCACGACATCTTTGTTAATGCCCACAGTGATATTTGTGTAAAAGTGGAATTATATGTATCTCTACTTATTTATACGATATCAAACGTGCAATGCGGTTATTGACAAAACATGTTACATGTACTTACAGTTGTAATGTCGAATACCTGTATGTGGTTAACTTCTCAGAGTTTCTATTATATATATAAATCCAGTGTTATACCTAGAGGTAGACAATACAGCCTATGGTGCAAATCAATATTTAAGTCAATTCATACTTGTAACGTTTGTATGTATCTGTATATAAAAACAGTTACATTATGGGGTTGGCGGATAAAGCAAGTCCCTGGCCCCGATTTCTCGAAACAAACTTAAGTCAAAAACTGACTTAAGTCATCAATTTCATATAAGTTACATAAGGAGAAAAACATCAGTTTTGACTTAAGTCTGCACTTAAGTTTCGAGAAATCGGGGCATGTTATCCCTCAGACTTGTCCATTTCCATCGGCTTCGCCCCAGGAAAGAAAAGAAACTTGCCATATCCCACAATCCCCCATACTAACAATTCTAAAAGATGAAGTGTCATAACTTCTTTATTGTATTGTGATATTGCTGTATGTCAACGCACAAAGTTAATCAGTGAATGATATTCTTCGGTGAATATGTACTGTCAATTATCGTGAATGAAAAAGCTTGTTACGTACATACAATAAATATTTATCGTTGTGTGATACCAATGATATTACAAACTAAACCAAGTCTAATCGTTCATTCTACTACACAATGCAGTGTTGAATGTACCAAACTAATCGTTAAATAACTTGCGTCTTGTATTTTTTTTCCAATAGTGACTTTTGTCAAATATATTTATATTCTGTGTTGTCCATTCTTATATATCAAAATTCCATCATATGCGTTTGCCTTTATATCAATATTGCAACATATCAGTGTAGGGAAATATGACCATGTAGATATGTACAGGATTTATAAATACGGCTGTCACCATTATTGATATATTTTGGCTTTTCTTTAGATGTATTTTTTATAAAAATAAAATAGGTCCTAAATGGTGATAAGCGTCATTCAATGTGACGTTACGGCAACGTCCTTTGTCGCTCAACAATGACGGATACGGCCTACTAAGGGTTACAAACTAAAATACTTTGATGGAGAAAAATATAGTCATTTGCCAACAAGGACATAATTAATTTACGTCTTTTCGGTAGCTAGAACGAGTGTTTTTTTCTACGGAAAGAGTCAAAACCGGACGTTCGTCGCCATCAGTTTCAAACCAAGTCATCATTACAAATCAATACATACATATGTTATTACAAATAACATTCGGCCGTAACAGTTTTTAGTCAAATCAATCAGGAAAGTAATGAAAGTAATAATTGAATATTTTCAGAATAAAAAACCCATCAAATATGTTAATAGTTGAAACGTTAAATAACGTTTTAACCAGTATTTGGGAAAACAGGTTTAACTATATTTTCCCGGCTATCATATAGTTGATTATTTACACGGGTAAAATTTAAATGTGATTTAATCTAAATAGTGAATTATCAGTCCTGATTACATACAGTCGTTGACTATAATATTTAAAAGTATATGGAAATATTTGTTCATGGTAGGAACTACATTTGTAATCAAACCAAGTTTACTATTTTATAACAATGTTTAAGTTTACCGATAATAACGGGTTAAATACAAATACATATCATAACAATTCTATCTAGGGTACTTACGTAGATTGTAACAACATTATATAAGGTACTTACGTGGATTGTAACAATATTATATAAGGTACTTACGTGGATTGTAACAATACTATATATGGTACATACATGGATTGTAACAACACTACATAAGGTACTTACGTGGATAGTAACAATACTGTATAAGTTACTTACGTGGATTGTAACAATACTTATAAGGTACTGACGTGGATTGTAACAGCACTACATAAGGTACTTACGTGAATTGTAACAATACTATATAAGGTACTGACGTGGATTGTAACAACACTACATAAGGTACTTACGTGGATAGTAACAATACTGTATAAGTTACTTACGTGGATTGTAACAATACTTATAAGGTACTGACGTGGATTGTAACAGCACTACATAAGGTACTTACGTGGATTGTAACAATACTTATAAGTTACTTACGTGGATTGTAACAATACTTATAAGGTACTGACGTGGATTGTAACAGCACTACATAAGGTACTTACGTGGATTGTAACAATACTTATAAGGTACTTACGTGGATTGTAACAATACTTATAAGGTACTTACGTGGAATGTAACAACATTACATATGGTACATACGTGGATTGTAACAACATTACATAAGGTACTTACGTGAATTGTAACAACACTATATAAGGTACTGACGTGGATTGTAACAACACTACATAAGGTACTTACGTGGATAGTAACAATACTGTATAAGTTACTTACGTGGATTGTAACAATACTATATAAGGTACTTACGTGGAATGTAACAACACTATATAAGGTACTTACGTGGATAGTAACAACACTATAAAAGGTACTTACGTGGAATGTAACAACACTATATATGGTACATACGTGGAATGTAACAATACTGTATAAGGTACTTACGAGGATTGTAACAATACTATATATGGTACATACGTGGAATGTAACAACACTAAATAAGGTACTTACGTGGATTGTAACAACACTATATATGGTACATACGTGGAATGTAACAACACTGTATAAGTTACTTACGTGGAATGTAACAACACTACATAAGGTACATACGTGGATTGTAACAACACTATATAAGGTACATACGTGGATTGTAACAACACTATATATGGTACATACGTGGATTGTAACAACACTATATAAGGTACTTACGTGGAATGTAACAATACTGTATAAGGTACTTACGTGGATTGTAACAGCACTATATAAGGTACATACGTGGATTGTAACAACACTATATAAGGTACTTACGTGGAATGTAACAATACTATATATGGTACATACGTGGAATGTAACAACACTATATATGGTACATACGTGGATTGTAACAACATTACATAAGGTACTTACGTGGATTGTAACAACATTACATAAGGTACTTACGTGGATTGTAACAACACTACATAAGGCACTTACGTGGATTGTAACAACACTACATAAGGTACTTACGTGGAATGTAACAATACTATATATGGTACATACGTGGAATGTAACAATACTATATATGGTACATACGTGGATTGTAACAACACTATATAAGGTACTTACACGGATTGTAACAACACTATATAAGGTACTTACGTGGATTGTAACAACACTATATAAGGTACTTACGTGGAATGTAACAACACTATATAAGGTACTTACGTGGAATGTAACAATACTATATATGGTACATACGTGGATTGTAACAACACTACATAAGGTACTGACGTGGAATGTAACAATACTGTATAAGTTACTTACGTGGAATGTAACAACACTATATAAGGTACTTACGTGGAATGTAACAATACTATATATGGTACATACGTGGATTGTAACAACACTATATAAGGTACTTACGTGGATAGTAACAACACTACATAAGGTACTTACGTGGAATGTAACAATACTATATAAGGTACTTACGTGGAATGTAACAATACTATATAAGGTACTTACGTGGATTGTAACAATATTATATAAGGTACTTACGTGGATTGTAACAATATTATATAAGGTACTTACGTGGAATGTAACAACACTACATAAGGTACTTACGTGGATTGTAACAATATTATATAAGGTACTTACGTGGATTGTAACAACACTATATATGGTACTTACGTGGATTGTAACAACACTACATAAGGTACTTACGTGGATTGTAACAACACTATACATGGTACATACGTGGAATGTAACAACACTATATATGGTACATACGTGGAATGTAACAACACTATATATGGTACATACGTGGATTGTAACAATACTGTATAAGGTACTTACGTGGATTGTAACAATACTATATAAGTTACTTACGTGGATTGTAACAATACTATATAAGGTACTTACGTGGATTGTAACAATACTGTATAAGGTACTTACGTGGAATGTAACAATACTATATAAGGTACTTACGTGGATTGTAACAACACTATATATGGTACATACGTGGATTGTAACAACACTACATAAGGTACATACGTGGATTGTAACAATACTGTATAATGTACTTACGTGGATTGTAACAATACTATATAAGGTACTTACGTGGATTGTAACAATACTGTATAAGGTACTTACGTGGAATGTAACAATACTATATAAGGTACTTACGTGGATTGTAACAACACTACATAAGGTACTTACGTGGATTGTAACAATTCTATCTAGGGTACTTACGTGGAATGTAACAACACTATATAAGGTACTTACGTGGATTGTAACAATACTATATAAGGTACTTACGTGGATTGTAACAAAACTATATAAGGTACTTACGTGGATTGTAACAAAACTATATAAGTTACTTACTTGGATTGTATTCCTTCTCGATCTTAATCACTTTGTCCACTGTATTTTCAAAACCATATAGAGCCGTAGTTATCCCTTCCACTATTATATTTCGAGTGGTCAAGTTGTTATTAGTTGCCTCAGTTGTCATGCTGTCGTTGATATTCCCTGATGTCTTGGTCAAGGAGTCCGTATTGTTCTGAATAATGTTAGTATCTGTTCCATTCAAGCACATTTTAGGTGTCTCGTTACCTGCTGGATTAGTCAATTCAACCATAGTTGAATAATTTGTCATTGAATCAACTAAGCTTCCCGACGAATCTGTTTGCAAATCTGTGACTTCTGTTCCCGTGTCGTGATTTCCAGATACATTTGACGTCCATGTTACGTTGAAATATGTTTGGTATGTTGGTGTGATGTCTGCCTGAGTATCGTGGTCGGTAACACCGGGTAGAGATATTGTCATGAGTACTGTCTTATTTTTATCCGCATTATTTTGAATGACAAAAACAACTTGTAATAACAACAATCGTCTCCAAAACGATAAAAACATTTTCGGTGCAATTTCTTACCACGTACACGTTTTTCAAAATCGATGGCATACAACATCGAGTAAACCGTTCCGTTATTGCAATCAAAGCCTGTGATATCAATGTGTGTAAACTAAAAAGATACAAACATAAATAATTAATATAGCTTTCGATGTACTGCGCAAATCCGACCAATATACACAGAGTATTATATATCACCATGGTTACCAATACGGAAAAAGGTTTTTATTTCAGTATTGTTCATTCTTCATACAAATATTAATCATTAAAAACCTTGGCCCTTTTCCTGGTAGTAATGATGAGATAAAGCATAAATAAAAGAGGCCGTGATGGGAACTGCGGTTGTCATTTTTATAATGTTTGAACTTACCCATGCATGTTGAAAACAATTTCATGAATAAATACAATACTTCCGACAAGATGATCTATCAATACTTTTAGACGATAAAAAAGCACAGTTCAGTGACATCTGTGACGCGATATAGCATAAAAACAAAACTTACTATTGAAAAAAACAGTCTGAAGGAATAAATAAAAAACGTTTTAATGCGCATGTTTTTTGGGTTTTTTTTGGTTTATTTTGTTTGCATTTTCTACAATTGTATATTTTTATTCAATGAAATAAAAGTTTGCTTTTGTGTCAAGATTATTTCATGACGCCACCACCATGGATTCTTGGAAGAAGTCCTCTTTCCGTTGATTATTATTTACGTAGACGTAAAATATAATGCGAACTATCGGAAAATATAAGACTCTGGATCTTGACCTATCTTACAAATTCTCGAATTAAATATACGTCTTTTTATCACATAACTGGCCCGTCCAGTCATGTCATAAATTTCATAAGACACTGATTGTATCAGAAGACGGAAGCGTCATACCCGAGCCGGATTTCTACTGTTTTATATAGAGACGAAATTTAAAGTTTTGCTGATATTTCTATAAATAATTATTATGTGATAAATAGAATATTACACTCGTGACTATGTGATATGATTTTTTTTTCAAAATCGTTTGATAATTTGATATGTATATATATATAGATATATTTCTACACGAAGTATGCAACCAATCAATCGAAATACTGATAACAATTATCACAAGAGTGTATTACAAAATCGAATGATTCAGATTACTCTGATTCTAAATGGTGTAAAAGGTACAATCAATAATAATGGGATTAAAATCAGTATTGAAGCGATGTTGCAAAAACGAGTTTTAGTCCTTCAGTACAAATCACCTGACACACATAATTTCGGACGTAACATGCAGACATTATTGATACGGGTCCAGGATTTGCCGATAATCTGTAAAAACGAATCATTTGTTCTAGTTGATTCCCTAATATACATTAATCTGTTCATATGGTATCAACCGAGCCATGTTTATTTAAGGGTGTTTTAGACTATAAAGTTAAAGATGACATAGTTAAGGAATCAGCTTCCAAATTAGCCTAACAAATAATTAAAGTGTCAATGTATGAACGTCTGATTTAGTTCTTGTAATGAAGAGCTAATGATTTTAAGCACATACACAAGGGATACACTTCCAGATATTAGGGTTTGTAATGCTATGTGAGCAAGTGCAAAACTTAAAAGGATCGCAAAACTGCAGGTTCTTACAGAAGAATTATTCCGGTATACAATGAGTTGCGTGTACGGATGTACGTTTTGGGAGGCTATGGTATGTCAGTGTTGTTTAATTTATTATAATAGTTGGACCATTGCCATTTTATACTGCTACATCACTGAAGCATGTCGTTAGAGACAGGAAACGGGCACACCCCAATCAACCATAGTATAATGGCACAGTGAAGCACTTTTAAGGTAACACGTACATGAAAATATAAGAAACAACCAAACCTTCAAAATCCAATCCTACACACTGACAGCTTCAGTTTGCGGCCGCAATTTTGTATACCTATGGGGAAGGGAATCATTGGTAATTACCATGGATATGATGCTTTGCAGTAGGCTCATTATATAATCGGGCGGTTCAAACGCTCTTATGATCTGATATACGTAATCTTCATCTGGCAGAAGCTCAGTACTATCGCTCTTTATTTGAAAGCGTTCAAGAAATATAGACCACCTTTCAATATAATCAGTTGACCAAAAACGTAATGTCCGTTACGGAAATAAAATTTCTTCGTTCTCTAATGGGGGTTTCCTTCTGAGTGAAGAGTTTTGCAAAAGGACAGAGTGGGAATATATATAAATAAAAAAATAAACATAGAATTTGGCTCCGTTTTTCCATAAATTGCACTTTTTAACTTCAATGGGTGCTGAAACATCTGGCTGCACTCTTTACGGCCTAGCCTTCCATCATATTACTAATTTAAAAGATGGCCAAGCCAGTCGTCACATCTTATTTATGCCCTAAGCATGAGCAGAACTACGGCTTTTGTAGGCTATTGTGTGTCTCGGCCTGATGCTACAACAAGGGACCTTCCTCACAGGTACGAGCGCGCTATACTGAAGGCCAAAAAGTAAGGTGGTACCGTTAGGAAGAAGAGATTCAAACCTTTGTCGCATTTTACATTCTATCGGGACATTATATACTATTATAACGCCCTATTTGCTTTTGTCAGCAGGCTGCTGCTGTCAGAAAAGTGTACTGTGTACTATGTTTGAATCCTATGATTATCATGACGGCGTTATAATGAAAACACATTATCTATATCCATAAACCAACATACGGAAATGATTTCCATTGTTCAAACAAAGTTGTTTCTATATTATTTTCTAAATAAAAACTAAACATTAACAATGGTAAAGTATGTATAAGTATGAATTCCCATGGTTGAGACCTATATCCACATAATAAATGATATCTATTAGTATCACGATCATCAATTTGGTTGTAATATTACCTTAAAGTGTCATGGGTCTGATGAAAAACTGAACAAAATATTGACACCACATGATAGTATATCCATTCCTGCAACTTTTTAATCGTAATTATGTGGTTTATATAATAATAATAATTATTGGATTTCATACACTTGCAATTATTCGGTATAACTTGATTTCTAATCAAAAAAATATGCTTTATCACGGTAATCAACTTTTTAAACAATCATCTATTTTCATTTGGAAGTTATGAGAGGATGAATGCCAACATGACAACTCCAAATTATTTGTTAACATCAAACGTCTGCTCTATGAAGATGACTCATCGTATATTTTATAACTCTTCTTACTAGAGACTTAAGGCATTTTAATGTCAGTCTTCAAGTACATTTATTTATCAATCTTCTAAATATTAATAATAAACATATTGGCAGTTAATATCAAGGTTGTATGACATGGATACTATTGACACTAACTGAAGCTTCCTTGCTAACATATTTATATAGGATTTACCTGTTTGTTTCAGTTTTACGGCTCATTGACAACTAAGGTCTTTAGGGCCTAACTACAAGACATGCATCAGTTTTAAAGATCCAGATAGAAGTAAAATAATGACTGCAGCTTAAAGACCAGGATACGACATAGGCTAGTAAGAACTAAAACACAGAATGTAAATTTTTATTTTGTAAAATAATTGTACGAGATAAAAAATGTTGGCTAAAGCACACGAGAAAACCCATGTTGATAAAACGATAAAAGTTTGAGTTGATCCAATGGTAAGATGGGAAAATGTTCATATTGAGTTTAAAATGCTGATTTCTTTGAGGTAAATGAAAATAAGATTATGTCTTTCGACATGGAACAAAGTGTACATGATTGAGTCTCTCCGACTAGACAGTTTAACATGTTTATTACAGACGTATCTCCCATACTGGAAAATATTGAATGTGCAGTCATTTCTGTAAGCGAATATCGCGTCAATTTATCCGAAATCATATGGCATTAAGCTCGCAAACATATCACGTCAGAATCAATACCTCCCCGCAAGGACAGATAATGCGCACCGGCGGCATACTTAGCGAAAAGTATACTTAAGTACAACCTATATAAGTGTGCAGGTCCTATGTAAATATATATGAGTTAGACTTAGATTAAGTTAGTGGTCAATGAAGCCGAAACAATAATGTACCAGTGCGGTACCCAGGTATATGATTTCCTTTCAGTTAGCTATGAGTACAAGTCATGCTGTATCGTACCAGTATTGTCATCATTTAATTGAGGATGTATCACGGTCAATTTATCGATTACAATGAACCTCAACATTGGTATATATATCACATACTGTAGAAATAGGTCAAATGTCCTATAAATTACAGGGCATTATATCTATGCCGATATTTAAAGCTACATGTTCCATAGCTTTGTTTGTTTGTTCTTTATATATTTTGTTATTTTGTAATATATAGTAAACCATCATGTTTGGTTATTTAAGCTGTGACAAACAAATATGTATGATAACTAGACATTGGTTATAACACTGAATTTATGTACTGTATAAATCATGTTTTTCATTCCTGAAGTATGTTTAAATGAAAACATACATGCAGACATCACCTTACAATTACTAATAACACTGTCAAAAAGTAAAATAAAACTAAACCACAACTTCATTATTTGACCGTATATTCGGTTAGATTTGGTTTATTTTTTATATTTTATTGCATAAAACATTTTACATGTAAACAACGTGAACATAGTCATCATTCACTAATTTTCTCATCTCTCAATTTTAGTTTTTAGCATTTTGTTATATATGATCGTCTTAACTTCAGCATATCATCGCACCTTTTGTTGTACAGATATCTCTCATTCTCTCTCATTTTTATAACAATTTCTCTAATACTATCGTTCTCTTACTTACTCCTCGTTCATTCAATATTATATCTAATATTTCCGTAACGCTTGTTATGTTGTATATTGTTTTACACCCCTCTCATTGACTCATTCTACATTCTCTCATTCTATTACAATCACACTTCATTTTCTAATATCGTAGTCAATTTTTCCAATGGCCCATCCAATCCAAAAATGTTTGCTGTTCTGTTTAAATTATTTTTAGTGTGTCTGAATATAAAGTTTTCGTCATTAGCTTAATTTAATGTTCTGTGCTTACTATTCTTTGTATAAGTTACCATTGAAAACCCTTACATTTTAATCTGCTATTGAATATTTGATTGGTTGCCAAATTAGTTCCCAATTCATATCCTCGTTATTAATGTAGTGTTCCCGTTTGTTCATTTATTTAGTTTTTGAGCTATTGCTATACAAAATGTGTTTAAAAACTTTTGAGGTCCTAGGTGTATTTATAATTTTCTCATTACATATTAGACATAGATCGTCGGTGATCTTGGTTATTTCTTGGGCATCTTCTTGTTGGTTTTCTAAGATTTGTAACCAGTTACTAGGCATTGCCTTCTTTTTTTAAAGCAAATTCTGATATCCAGCTATGTCTGTTGATTATTTTATTGTGTAATGCTTCTGACGTTATAAATCTTTCTGTATTATTCCATACATGTTTGATTTTAGATATCCCGCTCTTACACCACTGTTTAAAGAAAAGTGGTTTGTGCTTAATATATATTTTGCTATAGCCAAAAAGATTAATATTCAATATGCCTTACCGGGTTTGATTAGAACATGTCAGGATAATAAACTGTCATTGAATTAAGGCCTACTGGAATATGGTTGGTATTTTCCGGAGGTCTAACCATTTTGTGGTGCTACATTTGCAAAGAAAGTACTCAATGTTGAACGCTTTATCGTAAGTTTGGAGCCAGTATTTTCCTAAGATATTCTATGCCTCTGTTTCACTGTGGATAAGCTTATAGATTTGGTTTATCATTTTTACGTGTTATTAACAACCCAGGTCATTTGAGGACGCCCCTTATACATCTGTATGTGGTGTTTTATGCGTGTGAGGGGCATGTTTTGGAACACTGCGGTATATCCGGGTTGTGTCTTCTTATATAGTGGAACTCGTTTTATAATGTTATAACACTTAATACATGTACATTTTTAAAGCGCATTCGCTAAAATTGCGTTTGGAAAAAATGTTCTAAACTCCCAAAGGCAGTATTCATTCAATGATGTTGGTTTCCTTTGCTAATCCAACAGATTGTTTTAAAATGTCGGCACCAATGCATTCGGAATCAATATTAAAGAAACAAAATTAAGAATGGCAGAAATCGTTTTCAGCTCGTATTTGTACTTTTTCAACTCAAAGCTATGCCTTATATACTCTTCTTGATTCTTGAGTATACAAATTCTGTCACATATAACTTTGAAAATGATAACTTTGATAATGCGTAAATAAGACATCTATCAATTACATGTTTATGTCAAGTTTGTTTGTATGGTAGAACCAATGGTGCGCATAAGATAAGCGCACCATGACAGACATGATTGAACACCAAAAGTATATTAAACACCAATGCATGTCGAAAATATGACAACCTATGTTTATATTTGAAACTAGTTATTCCCGATTAAAGGGAAAATTGGTAAAGTGTTTGAAAATTCTAACAAATACGTTTGTATATTCAATTGAAAAAACAGCCAATGTTTTAACGGGAAAAAGTGGTTTCACGTATGTTGCCACGGACAACGACTTAACAATAACAGATGCTACCATAGTCATATTGATAAAGCTGATATACAAACATAAAAAACTACTTCAATCCATTGACAATAATATTAAACGAAATATATTTCCAACAATGTTTATATTGCAAATTTTCATACATTGGACTTAGTCGCAACATATAGGCAGTAAATACAACATTACAGGATCTACGAAGCTGTGTTCAGAAGATCGCAAAATATCTCGACACCAAGCAGGATCCAGAATTTCTCGACGAGGTGGCAGACAAATGGCAGTTTAGTGAAATGTCAAAAGCTAAAAACGAAAATGAAAGCGAGACTAAGATGGGGAATGACGGCAGAAATCTTTTCTACAGAAAAGGTAAAAAAAATGTGCCTATCTTCTTTAGACTTGCAACTTGTATGTGAAAAGGACATGCATTCCAATTTGACGAAAGCTTTATTATGTTGGTCTTTAGATTTTATAAGGCGTTTTTTTTATTCGATTTTCAAATACTTGTGCGCAACGAATTTTACGTGAATAATTATCAACAACACAAAACTATAACTGGCTTATGCTACATGTGTCGGTTTGGTCGACTAACTTATAGTACTTTTTTATAGCCAGTATCACGTAAGGACGGCCTCTTATGTAGAATATGTTTTGTAACGTGTGTCAAGTGCGTGGTGCGTGTTTTTTGAGACTGCGGTATGTTCGCTTGTGTCATCTTGTATAATAGAACTCTTGCCCTTTTAAAACTGCTTCTACATTTGAATATCTTTTTGAAGGAAAAATATAGGGCCAGTCAACAAATTGTGAACTTGACGTCTTCTGAGCGGTACGGTAAATATTAAGAACGGTGGTTATGTTTGTTTTGGACAAAAGTAATATATAAATGTATACGCATAAAATTTTTGGAAATCTACAAACGGTATGGAAATGTGTGCCCGAGTGATTTTCTGAGACAGTACACCACTAGGACACATTGGCACCCTTTCGCACCCGGCGGAAAGGTATAGTAGGCCGGGTACGTATATTCGCTCTAACCTTTGCCATGAACCTAGAAAAAGGCAACACTGCAATTACATTATTTCGGTGACTGTGACGTCACGTTTTAGCGGGAATGAATCGCATTTCATTCATTGGAAGGTTAAACTTCTGGGTCAAGTTAGAAAAAGTTTCGTCAAATGTTCACGATTTCACGTAATCGTATTGACGGATAAAGAACAGGTTAATTTGGAAGTAGTAATCGGTCAGTATGTGGGACAGTTGCAGGATAAATAGTGAATAAATGGATAGTATCTTACAATACAAGGTTTATTTTGGTGTGAGACTTAGGAAAGCCGAGATGAAAATGATGTATCATGCAGTAGTTATCGCTCAGTATGTGCGATAATGCAGAAAAATAATTATCTGCAGTTAGTAAAAATAAGCTGCGTATATATGGACATAGAATAGTGATTTGAAACATATTTAATAGATCTGTTATCATTTTTTAATAATGTGTTTGTTTGTTTATTTGATTAATTTACGCCCTACAAACAGCCAGGGCCAAGTAAGGATGTCCTCTCATGTATGTATATGTAGTGCGAGGTGCGCTTTTTTGGAGAATGCGGTATATTCATGTTACGTCGTCTTGTACAGTGGAACTGTTGCCTTTTTAAGTGCTATATCACTGAAGTGTGCCGCCGAAGACACCAAGCAACATACACAACCTGGTCACATTATACTGACAACGGGCGAACCAGTCGTCCCACTCCCTGTATGCTACATGGTATGCAGTAGCTTATGGGTCACTATATGCAGCATATTTAGGTATAATGATTTAGATATACGAGGTTATATAAAACTATTCGTGAACATGGGGAAGCATTTAGGCTTAAAATGGTTAAGACAAATATTCATGTTAATGAACTGTTGATTTCACATAATGTTTTATTACTTGCGTAACTTTCATTTAAACACTTAATTTGATTTTAGACAAGGTTTGTAATTTTCGTTTCTAATACTTAACAGTTTCATATTTGATTGACGTATTTCGTCAACTTCTTCCATCATTGATTTGACCTCCCATACATTTTCAAGTAAGAACAAACGACTTTTGATAATTTTTGGTAAATATATTTTCTTTAACAATATTAACAATACTCAGACCACCTGCAAAACTACTGGAAAATTAATGTTTAAAGCATGTTCCCATCAATGCGTCTGTCAATGGATATTTATAAAACATTTAATGTATTAAAGTAATTTAAAGATTATTGTTTTTCTTAAAATAAAAACAAATGGGATTTATCCTACTCTTCATTGACCATGACATCACTGGTTATAACCGTCAGATAGTTCTCGGTTAACCCATAATGTATGATACATTGCGCGCTCTCATCTTTTGAATCGAAAATACAGACCAAACAATGACATGCATATGATGAATTCATACTGTGATACCGTAATGTTTGTTTGTTTGATTAATTAACGTCCTATTAACAGCTATGGTCATGTAAGGCCGGCCTCCCATGTATGCGGTGTGTTGCGTGTATGTTGTGCGAGGTGCGTGTTTTGGGAGACTGCGGTATATTCATGTTGTGTCTTCTTGTATAGTGGAACTTTTGCCCTTTTTATAGTGCTATATCACTGAAGCATGCCGCCGAAGACACCAAGCAACACACCCCACCCGGTCACATTATACTGACAACCATGTCACAATTTTTGAGAGCAGTCGACTGACCAATATGGTCAAAGTTTATATTTGACTCGTATGACTTTTCATGCTGGATAACATTAGTTGAATTGACTGTATGCTGGATAACAACAGTTGAATTGACTGTATGATGGATAACAATAGTTGAATTGACTGTATGATGGATAACAATAGTTGCATTGACTGTATGCTGATAACAATAGTTGAATTGACTGTATGCTGGATAACAACAGTTGAATTGACTGTATGATGGATAACAATAGTTGAATTGACTGTATGATGGATAACAATAGTTGAATTGACTGTATGATGGATAACAATAGTTTGAATTGACTGTATGATGGATAACAACAGTTGAATTGACTGTATGATGGATAACAATAGTTGAATTGACAGTATGATGGATAACAATAGTTGAATTGACTGTATGATGGATAACAATAGTTGAATTGACTGTATGCTGATAACAATAGTTGAATTGACTGTATGATGGATAACGTTGACTCATTATGTTAAAAATGAAAAAATTCTAATTCATTCAAAGAAGTGTTTTCCATTAAATCACGCCATTATGACATGGTATCAGTCAATCCCAAACGAATTTACAAACAACAATTATGTCCCTTATTGACTAATAAAGTACATATTTAAGGCAATGAAAATGGTCGTTGTAGTTATATATAAATTGTGTTTATGTTTTCAATACACATATTCTATTATCACCCTGTCATATTCAAAATACTCTCTTTAAAGATTTAAAGTTTCTCCATCGCCGACACTAACAATAAGGATAATAATCGATGATATATTTTTTCCTTTCCCACATCTTGTACAGTTTGATACTTATCTCTAGCTTAAAACATAGCAAGTCTTTGTGTTAATAAAGTACTCTTGTATTTCTAATATAAGCTAATTTTTCCCTTTGTCTATGATCTCTGGTAACTCTACTAATGTGCATTCAGTCATGACAAATCCAATATAGACAATGGCAACATAAAATTACCTTTGCCTGTGTTATATGTGATGAATAGCATTCATTAAAGTGAATAGTCGGGCAAAGAAAACCAGTCTTAATGCGTTCATTGGCCTTCCAAAAGTTCTCACATATTAATACGACGGTCCAGTTCTGCTTAGTTTCCCAATTTTGACCATTAAAGTAAAGAAAAGTTGAAAGCATTGAAAGCGAGGCTGCGTGGAAATGTAACTACGGACATAGTGAGCCGGGGGGATGTTTTAGAACTCCCAAACTTTAAATCAATTTCTTCGTACGCAGACAGATTTTGACGAGAGATTTTATTTTTCCATTTCATAAGAAATTATACTGGATACATTCACACCATTTTTACCGACTTTAGCCATCCTTGCCCGACTGTTCACTTTAACGGAATGCATGAAGCATGGTTTTGGGTTGGACAACTATCTGTAAAAGCATTTTCATCAAGTCCACCAACATTAATGGAGGGATATAACCTTCTAAATTTAAGCGATAAAATAAGGCTGTCATAGTAAAGTTTATTATTACTAAAATGACATTTCTTTCCAATGTCTGATGTAGTGAAGAAATGACATATGAAACTAGACTTTCAATATAGGCGTTTGTTTGAAAGCGTCATGTGATTTCCAGGCTAGTTCAAAACAGTTGGTGCCAGTTCAGAAGATTTAAAATTTTGACCTCACTAGGGACAATCTTGGATGTATTAATACCATGTGCAATTTCATTCAACTAGCCAATGGAATTTAGGTGAAATTCTGAAATATTATTGAAACAATATCAAAATAATTGCAAAACTACAGTGTAGATGATTTGGAAATTTAAAATCAAAAGTATGTACAAAAAATCAAAGATTCATAAAGCGGAATTTGAAGTTAATGTAATGCTGTACAGAAGAGTTAAGCGGAAATTGGAGTTAATGCTGTACAGAAGAGTTAAATGGTGAATTCGTAATAAAGGAGGAACACTGGGTCTGGGATATATACAGAAATTTTGTGGATGTGTTAAATTACGCATCAATAAAGGATTACATTAATTATATTCTTTTCATATTCATTGTGTGGAATATTTTCGTAATTTTGATTACAAAATAATTGAATATTCCGGCAGGTTGTGTGTTAACATAATTATGGGATTATGCCCGGAGACATATACTCACCCGTATTGTGTAACTCTCCCATATTCTACTTTTTACTGTCTTATAAGTGACTGTCTTATATTAGAGTCACATATAAGACAGTTAGGTAATCTATAGAACATTAAAAGGTAATCATCCGATAATCCGGGAGTTGAAGTACAAAAACAACAATAGATGACATCGCAGCTATGTTTTAAATGTGTATATATATGTGTGTTTGTGATAGCCTAATTGTAGCACATAACACATATAACATCATTATATTTAAATTAGCTTTTATTGTCTGCACATATGTGTGTCATATTCTATAAGTAGCCTAGCATCATATAGTTTTCGTTATGCAATTTATTATTTGAAATACACTGTTCATCTATACCTTCTTTAAATAGATCAAATAGCCATTCTTCGTCAGCATAGCAAAACTAAAATAGATTGAAATCGAGTATTTGATATGTGTTATATGTCTTATTTGTTCAGGAACACAATGGGCCTATGAAATTGTACGTATGTTACAAACCGGAAAAGCTGAATACAGCGTACACGCGGATCCGTCTATGGAATTTGGCGACATTGGCACTTTTGATAAATGCAATAGCCCAAGGATATTCAAATCCCACTTTTATCCACAACACCTCCCCACGTTTTTACTGGAAGGGAAGTGTAAGGTGATCTACGTCTATAGAAACCCCAAAGATACGGCCGTGTCTATGCGCTCCTTTCTAAAGCAGCTTCGCGTTCCGGGATTGAAAGTGTACAGGGGGAAATTGGAAAATTAACTTCATTGAATTATATGTCTGCGAAAAGAGTAAGTACATAAAATTAATAGTGTCCCTACAATGTTGAGAAAAATGTTTGAAAATGAAATCCTAAGGCCACTTACATGTTCCACTCCGATTGAACTAGCCGACATGAATGTTACAATTGTTTTCGACGCTGGAGTAACATGGAGAAAAGAAAAAAATGTCAGATATTGTACAACAAGCCAAATTACACGTTGTTTGATGGATGTAATCAATATTGTTTTGTGTACTTATTAATACTTTAAGATACTTGTTTTAACAGGAGTTCATGATAAAGCTGACAACACAAGTTAAAACGCATTCAATTCTTCAGATTTGTTTGTCTGATTATTTTAACGTCCTTTTAACAGCCAAGGTCATGTATGGACGGCATCCTATGTATGTAGTGTGTGTCGTCAATGTGTTTCCTAATGACGACGGGACGAAGCCGGAGATTTACGAAAATGTTAAAATTTCAACATTGCATGAGACTAGAAAACAATAATATACTTTTTGAATGATTTTTGTGAGGTTTGAAAATTACATCCCGCTTTATTTAAGCGTTGTGTACGCTAATTTGTTATTTTAATGTCGACGTTGATCTTTCGACTTTTAAGAAAAATAAGAAAAATATTCTACAGTACTTAATGCGTCTAACATTCCCTCAAACGTGTTTTAGATTCGTTTGCGTTTCTTTCGTTTAGTTTCGTTTCGTCGAACGTTTTTCGTTTGCGTTTCGCGTTTTCGTTCGTTTGCGTTTTTATTCGATTTTGTTTGCGTTCGTTTGCGTTTTGATTCGTTTTGGCTTTCGTTCGTTTGCGTTTGCGTGCGTTCCAATTCGTTTACCGGATGTTATTCATTGATATCAGATTAGGAATGGTTGACTGCGTATGTGTTGACTAAACTAAAAGTGGAGTCAAACGACGGTGAAGGCCGTTAAATTTACGTGTTCTGGACAATGTAGTAAACATACACAAATAATTTTTAAAAAAATCCTTTTGTAGCTAGACATTAATTACATTTGATACATGTAACCTACACACATTGTTTGATAGTAAGGATCATTTGTATACCTTTCTACAAGGTCTTACATAGTACTAGCTATACACGTGTATGTGCTGCAGGGGGACAGGTACAATATACTATTGTAACACCCGCGGGGCTCTAAAAAGTGGACTGAAGGATTACTGACAGGTGTGAACTCACGCCACAGGACGCCGTACTGCTGGTCATAATATATATATACATTGTAACTCACTGGTGCATTCATTATAAAAAGATACACACTATTCTAATAATAAAATAACACAATTAATAATATCTCAACCATAGAACGAATACTTTTTTTACATATTTTATGTGAAATTAAGAACGTACCGAAGTCAATAGATATCAAATCATAATTGACTTATATATATATACATAATCGTCCAACACGAACTGACAGTAGATACATGTACATTCAACTGTATCTCTTTATTTACACGTATTCGCCATTGATATAATTGATCATGTATTTTATTGGTATGTTGATGTAACAAAACACACGAGGAATAAAACATCATAGAGCTGGTTTTCTGTAATAACTAGAATAACACAACATTGTTGTTTTTGTGATATGCTTTGGTACATGTACATGCACGGGGTCACGTACGCGTATTATACATCGTAGCCTAAATAAACATGTGAGGGGCCGAGCGCGTCTGAGGCTATCAGTGAGCCATTGTTCAAGGGTGACTGCACTTGACCAGGTGTGATACAAGTTGACACAAAATCAAAATATGCCGCTGTCAAATAACAAATGGTATAAATGAAAGCAGGTAAATCGAGAGGGGGAGTGGGGATGGAGAGGGGTAGAGTGTTGTACATGTGTTGTCCATGAATTATAAAGCAAATTTATATAAGACCTCCAAATGGGTCGGGTAAATGCTACAGTGTCCACATTGATATCTATATAACGGGTACGGGGACCTCCTCTGGAGTCATATATATACATGTAACTTGCAGTAGTCAAACGTACATGTTCACAATACCTACACTGAAATAAGAAGTTCTTCTGAAGTGTTTTCTTTTCTAAAACTGATAATTTCTATAAAACAGTACTAGTATGTGTGACAAATTCAGAGCAGACTTATAAATACACATGCATGTTTTATAATTATTTTTAAAATCTCGCTTTATAAGTTGAAAAATGTATTAATGCTTGGATATATATACGTAATTACATACTCATTGGTAATATATTTATAACAATAGCATATTTTCTAAGACAAGATATATTTTTCATAATGATAAATCGTACTTAATTAAAATTGCGAACGTAAAATAGACATCGCTTTCAGAATCCAGATCACTAAGCTACCGGAGTCCCGATCGACATTTATGATTGCATTCTGGTCTTCCGGTCACGCTTTCACTTTGTTTACGTTTTTCGTTTGCGTTTTTCGTTTTGCGTTTAGCGCTTGACGAAACGCGTTTTTCGTTTTACGCTATTCGTTTTTCGTTTGCGTTTTCGTTCGTTTTCGTTTAACATTTCGTTTGCGTTTCGCGCTCGTTTCGAGGGAATGTTAGACGCATTAAGTACTGTAATAGAATGCAAATACTTGAAAACTAGTTTTGTTTCTAGATGTTTGGTATAGTTAAACCAATACTACATGTATCTGCATAAGATGGTTGCAGTGCCGAGTGTAAAACTCGTAATATCACTGTCATTCTCGCCTTGGGTAACAGTGAAATCCTCGTCACTACGCACTGTCGTTTCTAATGCAGGTAGTATTTATACAATACATAAATAGACATTCTATCGCATTACGGCATTAGACATCTTCTTATTTTTTTTTATGGATGAGCAGGTCAACACCTTTTTGGTTTCAATTCAAATGTATTTCAGTTCCATACAATAGCTGGTTCCAGCATGTGAAGTCCTGGTTAGACTTCACGAAGACAAATCCGGATATACATGTACCTATTCTGATAATATCATACGGGGAGATGAAAAGGGTATGTATACATAATCAACGCCATATACTTGGTACTTAAATAAAAAAAATGTATATGAAGTTGACCCCTTTAAGTTTGTTTGGAATTACACAATATTCAGATTCTGAAATCTCGAAGACAGTTTTATTCATTGTTTGTTTGATTTATTAACGTCCTATTAACAGCTATGGTCAAGTAAGGACGGCCCCCCATGCATGCGTGTATTGCGTGCATGTTGTGCAAGGTGCGTGTTTTGGGAGACTGCGGTACGTTCGTGTTGTGTCTTCTTGTATAGTGGAACTTTTGCCCTTTTTATAGTGCTATATCACTGAAGCATGCCGCCGAAGACACCAAGCAACACACCCCACCCGGTCACATTATACTGACAACGGGCGAACCAGTCGTCCCACTCCTTGTATGCTGAACGCTAAGCAGGAGCAGAAACTACCACTTTTATAGACTTTGGTGTGTCTCGGCCAGGGGACAGAACCCAGAGCCTTCCTCACAGTGGCGAACGCTCAACTCAAGGCCAAAAGTGAGGTGGTGCCAAGGGAGGCATTAGGAAAGATAAAGTCGGTTAGAAAGAAGAGAAAATATAAGATCCCAAATTTAGTCGCCTTTTACGATCATGCAATAGGGGCAGCAGGTACAATTCTAACGCCCTACCTGCAGGGCATGTCTAAATACCACACCCCAAACTAGACATTATGTATTACAATGTAATTGTCTCCCCTTAATGTTACCAATTACTTATGTTTATACCTTTATGGCTCTCGGCACTCCAATATGGCAGAGATGACTGACCCCCCAATTTCTTGATTTGACCGCTAATTCCTGGTTCACCTAAACTGGAACATGCATACAGTTCTGTGAACTAAATTCTGACAACTGAGGAGACCATGCACCGCGCACCCATGTGATCGTACCCATCTGATGTTAAACGCACATGTCACACGTTTACGGCCGTGCTAATTACCTGGATCTACGTTATATGTACCATTAACTTACTGGCAAATTCTAAATAAACTGCATGCATAGTCACAGTGACACATATTATTCTAAAACTTGGCGACTCACCTTTGTATCCATGGACTCACTCGGCTCCAGTGACTGACTCTTATACTTCCGGTTGCGTTCGCTATAGAGAGCAACCAACTAAATGATTTTACATAGACCACAGTGTTAAACTTTGTTAAAGTTTTGTACTGTATTATTAAAACAAAGAAATATTAGTTAGGTATTGTGTTCTATAATTAAAGTCTAGGTTCTCATATAACACTAGATAGAAAAAAAGTTTGGGTCCTTCTGCTCAAAGTCCAACCAGGGTAGCTTTATTGAAATCAGGCGCATGTTGCACTAAAATATCCGGAAATTCTAATGTTTTTACCTATTCATTATCAAAATTGATATTTTGAACCTAAATCTCAATATAAATTTCCAAATTGATATTATGGTTATCTAGGAATAATAACCTGTCAGAAAACATTTTTACTTTTGAAATTCATAATTAGCCAGCCAATCAGTGGCCGGGTTAAAATTCTATCCTGGGCTCAATCTTGTGTAAACACAGGGCCATTTCGAAGGTCTTTTTATTTAGTTGGTTGATCCCGATAACAGGATGAGAATACCGTCCCGTCTCAAGTTCCCAAAACGAAATTTGGCTAAGGTTTGTCGATGTTTATAGTTCATTATTAACGTCACATATGGTTCCGGAGCAAGATTATTTTTATACGTTCGGTAGGTCCTAAGTTTATTATCACGCACATGTACAATGATACTGCCCCCATTCTCATAAAGCCGTGCAAACACAGAAGGCAACGATTCTGCCCTCTTTTTTAGGCCATCTATCGATGGTCACCTTGAGGTACCTGTTACTGTAGCTTGATACTGTGGCTTACCTGTATGTTTGACAAGTTATAATTATTGGACCATGACGCAATATACGGTCAGATAACTTGCGGGTTGGGAAATAAACATATTGTGTTAACCGTTAATTACGAATAAAAACAAATGAATTGAGTACTTGTAGGTAGACTAGCCAACAATAAGTGTCGTTTGAAGACGATTAATTCAAATTTCTGCATGATCTTTTAAAGACGTTCAGTTTTTATTAAGGTATGTAATTGGGCTATTTTTACGTACAATACTTTTAGAACTTAAAATAGCAAAGAAAGGTATTATAAAAAGTGTATGTATTTTAATGCCGGACGATCTACAAGGCTATCGCTAGACAACGGATTGATAGGCACCAAATCTTTTTATTTAAAAGCTATGTATTACCAAGTATATGATCGTATTACTGATAGCTTATTATAAAAGAAAAAGTGTCTCAAAAGCACAATAGGACTGGTTTTGCTGCAATTCAAAGTTGTTTTTGACTTGTGAAAATGCTTTGTATTTACTATTTCATGTAAATGATATATATATATATATATATATAATGATAAATTTAAAGAAAAATCCTTACGGACGAAATCTATAAGAAATAAAAACAATAACGACTGACTAGTGAGCGCTTTCGCCCCATTCAAGGGAGCTTTCAGACTGTTTATTGAAGACGTATTATGACGTCATAATTCATGACGTTCATTTGCTAAGAGACAAGATATAAACAATCAATGAGGAAGAATACAAATAATACAATGTCGGTATTATATATATATGTTTAACATCGATTTAGTGTCCAAATCATTAATATTGTTTCATCACTCGGCGGTGGAGAATATTTGAATCCTGTAAAGGGTGTATATTGAAAGTGACAGAGTAAGGATATGTGTTATGATAACATAGATAAAAGAACATTTATATCAATAAATAATAAATCAATTATAAATGAAAAAAATCTTAAGCTTGCTTTTAACGCGAATTTCTGTGACACAATCAGTGCATAAAGGACATAACTTCTACTTCAATTATATTTGCACATAATTATTTCCGATGTATATACACCTAACTTATTGGTACTGACTGCCGATAACTATTCACTCGTGCTGAGATGACGCTGATATCGGATGGACGTTTACGGGTTGATAATCAGGATGGTCGTTCAAGTATGTAATGTGTTGCCTGTGTGAAATGCGCGCGTGACTTGGGAGACTGCAGTATGTAAGTGATGCCAAAGTTACAAAAGTTACTTACTTTACACCATTACCAACCATTGAAAAGTTAAAGCTTCTAATTTTACTTCAAGTTAAAAATATGAAAAATAATATAATTGCATCCCGGAAAAAATTCCGTGGCACTATATCCTTTATAGAATGAAGTAATGATTGAGCATGCACCAAAGGCAAAATAAATTATTTTATGTTATTTTTTCTGTTATTAGGCATATATATATACCACGATTTAACACCAATTATTTGTTCAAATGATGAATATCATTTATGCTCTGTTGGCGATGGAGCATCTTTAAATAATATTGATTAAAATTGAAATCGTCAGAAATCTCTTAAGTTTCCTTTCGATTAATTTAGCCAACAGTGCATTTTGTTTCAGTTATATCTGTAATTTAAAGCATGTTCCCATCAATGCGTCTGTCAATGGATATTTATAAAACATTTAATGTATTAAAGTAATTTAAAGATTATTGTTTTTCTTAAAATAAAAACAAATGGGATTTATCCTACTCTTCATTGACCATGACATCACTGGTTATAACCGTCAGATAGTTCTCGGTTAACCCATAATGTATGATACATTGCGCGCTCTCATCTTTTGAATCGAAAATACAGACCAAACAATGACATGCATATGATGAATTCATACTGTGATACCGTAATGTTTGTTTGTTTGATTTAATTAACGTCCTATTAACAGCTATGGTCATTGTAAGGCCGGCCTCCCATGTATGCGGTGTGTTTGCGTTGTATGTTGTGCGAGGTGCGTGTTTTGGGAGACTGCGGTATATTCATGTTGTTGTCTTCTTGTATAGTGGAACTTTTGCCCTTTTTATAGTGCTATATCACTGAAAGCATGCCGCCGAAGACACCAAGCAACACACCCCACCCGTCACATTATACTGACAACCATGTCACAATTTTTGAGAGCAGTCGAACTACCAATATGGTCAAAGTTTATATTTGACTCGTATGACTTTTCATGCTGGATAACATTAGTTGAATTGACTGTATGCGTGATAACAACAGTTGAATTGACTGTATGATGGATAACAATAGTTGAATTGACTGTATGATGGATAACAATAGTTGCATTGACTGTATGCTGATAACAATAGTTGAATTGACTGTATGCTGGATAACAACAGTTAATTGACTGTATGATGGATAACAATAGTTGAATTGACTGTATGATGGTATAACAATAGTTGAATTGACTTGTATGATGATAACAATAGGTTAATTGACTGTATGATGGATAACAACAGTTTAATTAATGACTGTATGATGGATAACAATAGTTGAATTGTACAGTAATGATGGATAACAATAGTGGATTGACTGTATGATGATAACAATAGTTGAATTGACTGTATGCTGATAACAATAGTTGAATTGACTGTATGATGGATAAACGTTGACTCATTATGTTAAAAATGAAAAAAATTCTAATTCATTCAAAGAAGTGTTTTCCATTAAATCACGCCATTATGACATGGTATCAGTCAATCCCAAACGAATTTACAAACAACAATTATGTCCTTATTGACTAATAAAGTACATATTTAAGCAATTGAAAATTGGTCGTTTAGGTTATATATAAATTGTGTTTATGTTTTCAATACACATATTCTATTATCACCCTGTCATATTCAAAATACTCTCTTTTAAAGATTTTAAAGTTTCTTCCATCGCCGACACTAACAATAAGGATAATAATCGATGATAATATTTTTTCCTTCCCACATCTTGTACAGTTTGATACTTATCTCTAGCTTAAAACATAGCAAGTCTTTGTGTTAATAAAGTACTCTTGTATTTCTAATATAAGCTAATTTTTCCCTTTGTCTATGATCTCTGGTAACTCTACTAATGTGCATTCCAGTCATGACAAATCCAATATTAGACACATGGCAAACATAAAATTACCTTTGCCTGTGTTATTATGTGATGAATAGCATTCATTAAAGTGAATAGTCGGGCAAAGAAAACCAGTCTTAATGCGTTCATTGGCCTTTCCAAAAGTTCTCACATATTAATACGACGGTCCAGTTCTGCTTAGTTTCCCAATTTTGACCATTAAAGTAAAGAAAAGTTGAAAGCATGAAAGCGAGGCTGCGTGGAAATGTAACTACGGACATAGTGAGCGGGGGGATGTTTTAGAACTCCCAAACTTTTAAAATCAATTTCTCGTACGCAGACAGATTTTGACGAGAGATTTTTATTTTCCATTTCATAGAAATTATACTGGATACATTCACACCATTTTTACCGACTTTAGCCATCCTTGCCCGACTGTTCACTTTAACGGAATGCATGAAGCATGGTTTTGGTTGGACAACTATCTGTAAAGCATTTTCATCAAGTCCACCAACATTAATGGAGGGATATAACCTTCTAAATTTAAGCGATAAAATAAGGCTGTCATAGTAAAGTTTATTATACTAAAATGACATTTCTTTCCAATGTTCTGATGTAGTGAAGAAATGACATATGAAAACTAGACTTTCAATATAGGCGTTTGTTTGAAAGCGTCATGTGATTTCCAGGCTAGTTCAAAACAGTTGGTGCCAGTCAGAAGATTTAAAATTTTGACTCGACTAGGGACAATCTTGGATTGTATTAATACCATGTGAAATTTCATTCAACTAGCCAATGGAATTTAGGTGAAATTCTGAAATATTATATTGAAACAATATCAAAATAATTGCAAAACTACAGTGTAGATGATTTGGAAATTTAAAATCAAAAGTATGTACAATAAAATCAAAGATTCATAAAGCGGAATTTTGAAGTTAATGTAATGCTGTACAGAAGAGTTAAGCGGAATTGGAGTTTAATGCTGTACAGAAGAGTTAAATGGTGAATTCGTAATAAAGGAGGAACACTGGGTCTGGGATATATACAGAAATTATTGATGTGAAGCATCAAAGGTGTACATTATTATATTTTATCATTCATCTGTAGTTGATGTAATATTTTGTATTTTGATTAATATTGAATATACTGTTTGTGGCATCGAATGTTGATTTACATGTGTACATTTATTTATACTTTTTATTTTGGTGTTAATAATCTATGGGATTATGCCCGGAGATCATATATCACCCGTATGTGTAACTCTCCCATATTCTACGTTTTTACTGTCTTATAAGTGACTGTCTTATATTAGAGTCACATATAAGACAGTTAGGTAATCTATAGAACATTAAAAGGTAATCATTCCGATAATCCGGGAGTTGAAGTACAAAAACAACAATAGATGAGACATCGCAGCTATGTTTTAAATGTGGAATGACAATAGCATTCTATAGAAATAAAGATGATTTTGATGAGGTTTCTGTGATACAAAGGGCAGCACAAAAGTTTGTTTGATAAAAATCACAACAGTAATACATGTGTATGTGTACAACAATGAATAAAGACAAACACTGATATATTATGTGTAAGGTTTTTATTTTATTTTACACGCTTAAGATAATTTATGACATTTAAATATGTTGTACCCTAAAATATTCAGGTGTACCCCCAAATTTGGAATAGTGGGGGTACAGAAACCCTCAATCGAAAAAGTGACAGGGAACACTGGAAATTCTAATGTTTTTACCTATTCATTATCAAAATTGATATTTTGAACCTAAATCTCAATAAAAATTTCCAAATTGATATTATGGTTATCTAGGAATAATAACCTGTCAGAAAACATTTTTACTTTTGAAATTCATAATTAGCCAGCCAATCAGTGGCCGGGTTAAAATTCTATCCTGGGCTCAATCTTGTGTAAACACAGGGGCCATTTCGAAGGTCTTTTTTATTTAGTTGGTTGATCCCGATAACAGGATGAGAATACCGTCCCGTCTCAAGTTCCCAAAACGAAATTTGGCTAAGGTTTGTCGATGTTTATAGTTCATTATTAACGTCACATATGGTTCCGGAGCAAGATTATTTTTATACGTTCGGTAGGTCCTAAGTTTATTATCACGCACATGTACAATGATACTGCCCCCATTCTCATAAAGCCGTGCAAACACAGAAGGCAACGATTCTGCCCTCTTTTTTATGGCCATCTATCGATGGTCACCTTGAGGTACCTGTTAGCTTGATACTGTGGCTTACCTGTATGTTTGACAAGTTATAATTATTGGACCATGACGCAATATACGGTCAGATAACTTGCGGGTTGGGAAATAAACATATTGTGTTAACCGGTAATTACGAATAAAAACAAAATGAATTGAGTACTTGTAGGTAGACTAGCCAACAATAAGTGTCGTTTGAAGACGATTTAATTCAAATTTCTGCATGATCTTTTAAAGACGTTCAGTTTTTATTAAGGTATGTAATTGGGCTATTTTTACGTACAATACTTTTAGAACTTAAAATAGCAAAGAAAGGTATTATAAAAGTGTATGTATTTTAATGCCGGACGATCTACAAGGCTATCGCTAGACAACGGATTGATAGGCACCAAATCTTTTTATTTAAAAGCTATGTATTACCAAGTATATGATCGTATTACTGATAGCTTATCATAAAAGAAAAAGTGTCTCAAAAGCACAATAGGACTGGTTTTTGCTGCAATTCAAAGTTGTTTTTGACTTGTGAAAATGCTTGTATTTACTATTTCATGTAAATGATATATATATATATATATATATATATGATAAATTTAAAGAAAAATCCTTACGGACGAAATCTATAAGAAATAAAAACAATAACGACTGACTAGTGAGCGCTTTCGCCCCATTCAAGGGAGCTCTTCAGACTGTTTATTGAAGACGTATTATGACGTCATAATTCATGACGTCATTTGCTAAGAGACAAGATATAAACAATCAATGAGGAAGAATACAAATAATACAATGTCGGATATATATATATATGTTTAACATCGATTAGTGTCCAAATCATTAATATTGTTTCATCACTCGGCGGTGGAGAATATTTGAATCCTGTAAAGGGTGTATATTGAAAGTGACAGAGTAAGGATATGTGTTATGATAACATAGATAAAAGAACATTTATATCAATAAATAATAAATCAATTATAAATGAAAAAATCTTAAGCTTGCTTTTAACGCGAATTTCTGTGACACAATCAGTGCATAAAGGACATAACTTCTACTTCAATTATATTTGCACATAATTATTTCCGATGTATATACACCTAACTTATTGGTACTGACTGCCGATAACTATTCACTCGTGCTGAGATGACGCTGATATCGGATGGACGTTTACGGGTTGATAATCAGGATGGTCGTTCAAGTATGTAATGTGTTGCCTGTGTGAAATGCGCGCGTGACTTGGGAGACTGCAGTATGTAAGTGATGCCAAAGTTACAAAAGTTACTTACTTTACACCATTACCACCATTGAAAAGTTAAAGCTTCTAATTTTACTTCAAGTTAAAAATATGAAAAATAATTAATTGCATCCCGAAAAAATTCCGTGGCACTATATCCTTTATAGAATGAAGTAATGATTGAGCATGCACCAAAGGCAAAATAAATTATTTTATGTTATTTTTTCTGTTAATTAGGCATATATATATACACGATTTAACACCAATTATTGTTCAAATGATGAATATCATTTATGCTCTGTTGGCGATGGAGCATCTTTAAATAATATTGATTAAAATTGAAATCGTCAGAAATCTCTTAAGTTTCATTTCGATTAATTTAGCCAACAGTGCATTTTGTTTCAGTTATATCTGTAATTTGTAAGCATACACCTGTATATCGATGCTGAAACAGATTGGAGAAAAACAAAATGTCAGAGAAAACATTATAATAATTAATTGCACTGCATTTCAATTGTAACTGAAGCAAATGTCATCTCGGCTTTCCTTAATCTCGTACCAAAATAAATTTTGCATTGTAAGATACCAACCATGTATTTCTGTATTTTAATGCTACACATATATTTGTATTTTGTCGCTTTAAATGTATTTTTTTTATGTTTGATTGAGCAAGTCAAAACCTTTTGTCCTTTCCACATTTTTACTTCCTATTTCAGTTCCATACAATAGCTGGTTACAACAAGTGAAATCCTTGTTAGACTTCAAGAAGACAAATCCGGACATCTCAGTTCTCATAATATCATACGAGGATATGAAAAAGGTAGGTATACATAATCACATATCAACGCCATATACATGTACTTGTTACTTGAATTAATTTTGTATGTAAAGTTGATTCCTTAAATTTTGTTTGGAATCGAAAATGTTTTGAAATACTGCAGTCTTTATGTTTGGAAATTATTTCAAATTCCCGAAGGATGTTTCATTTAATGCTTTTGTTTTGCTTTGTTAATTAAGACTTTTCAATGTCGGCACCAACGCATTTGAACTCGTTATCATATATACAAACGAAAAACTGTTACCATGTGTGGAAACATTTTCTGTTTTTATGGAAAAACGAATATTGAAGCAACGAAATCAAAAATGTTTATCATGTATCGTAAACACTCAAGGTTGCTGGGCGTAAATTTTGACGTGCTATTTCATATATCGTGCAATATCATCTAAATGGATAGAAAAAACGTGTATTATGCTATTAAGTAAAAAACACTAGTTACATTACACTAAATACAGAATGTATGCACTGTAAAAATCATTTGTCTTATGCATGTTTATTAATCTGTAACTATCACTTAACAATTACTTATAACATACTTAAAAACAGAAACGAAATTGCAGACCATAATTTCGTTTCGTGGTCTGACCGTATATTTATACGCAATTCACTATCTCATACTGGATCTTTTGTGTTGTATTTCTTTGTGTTCATAAGCCCATGAACAGTTTGGTTTGGTTGATTAGATATAATGTCCTACCAGGTAGGGTTACTGTAATGTGTGCAAAGTGTTGGGTGTTTGTATCGACATTCTGGGTCATCTAGGGCCAAAGTTTAAAATTAAAGGGCAACATTGGTTTAACGGTGTAACTTTTAAAGTATATTAACGTAAAATGTATATATATAATTTTCTAAAATCCGTTATTGTCGTTAAATGTCCTTGTTTAAATATGACATAAGTGTATTGAAAAAAATGTAAACTTTATACTTTTTTTTGTGTGTAATTCTATATGAATTCATCGTGCGACCTTGATAGAGGGACAGACAATCTATCTTTTCTAATATGTATACCTAGTATATCACCATGGTTATATCGACATTACAGGATCTACGAAGCTGTGTTCAGAAAATCTGAGAACATCTCGATGCCAACCAGGATCCTGCATTCCTCGACGAAGTGACAAGCAAATGTCAGTTTAGTGCAATGTCAAAAGCCAAGAACGAAAATGAAAGCGAGACTATGATGGGAAAGGACGGAAGAAATCCTTTCTACAGAAAAGGTAGGGATTTGTGTCCCTTTCAAATTGGATTTAAAATAAGCATTCATTTCAATTCGATGAATAATTTTATTTTATGTGATGATGTAGATAAGGCCGTTTTGAATTGGAGCACATGTTCATATGTGTCATCTACTACAATGTATGTTAAACTACAATCTATTTAAAATACAGATCCTTATTATCACTACGTTTGACTTAACGGAGTGATTATAAGGATCTGTATTTTAATCAGATTGGTTAAACTAAAACGTCGTAATTTTCTTTAGATATAAAAACCTAAACTATTTGTTTTTGTTTTGTTGTTTTAGGTGAGATGGGTGACTGGAAGAACTGGTTTACTGTCGCACAGAACGAAATGTTTGATAAGGTGATGGAGGAAAAAATGGCGGACATTGATCTTAAAATAGAATACACATTGTGATAAAAATACATCATGCGTTATTGATGATTAAAGAATTTAAACGAATTGTGATAAATGAACGTGTTTATAACATTTTAAGTAATTATTTAATTTTGAATATTGTATCTAAAATGCGTTAGCTACATATTATAATATTCGTGGTAGGTTTACATTGATAAAAACAAACGAAATTTTTATTTCAAATTAACAAAACAAATTAAAATTATTACATTATAAAATAAGATCGAATTAATAAGTTATAATTGTATTAAATGTTATAGTGACTTTACATAGCACAAGCGACCGAATGCAATGACGAATGTCTTTATAAAGTTTTTAAAGCATAATACACTTCGGGTCCGCAGTGTCCGAGTGGTTAAGATGTCCCGATATAAAACCACAAGCTCTTCACTTCTGGGAAGTGGGTTCGAATCCCATGTGGGCATTTGCCAGGTACTGAACGCTGGCCGATGGTTTTTCTCCGGGTACTGCAGCTTTCCTCCACCAACAAACATGGCCCTTCTTTACATGACCATGGCTGTTAGTAGGACGTTAAACTAAATAAAACCAAACCAATTATACACATAGTCTATTGAAGGGTATTTGGATATAAATCTGACTTTATCTGTTTACCCTCAGACTGGTTAAAAGTCTCTGAAATATTAAGTTTTGGTTTGATATTTTTTTTATCTCTGTGATATGTCTGTTTGTACTTTTCAAATTTCAAACTATGGGGAGATAATCTAGTATTTGGGATAGTCTAGTTCTGCTGAGGAAATCTTGATAACTTAGGGTCTGGTGGCAAGGATAATTTATCCAGTACTTTATGTTCATCGTGAATAAGTGTATATAGGCCCTTTTTATATAATATACTGATTAAGTAAACGTTCAAGTCACAAAACCATGGTAACATATTCTCGTTTTCCATTAAAATTCGAATTACTTTATCCTTGTACATACATACGAAATGTTAAGTTATAGCAATATTGGAGTTACCTCCATTCAATTAACATATATGACAATTTTATTGTTTGTTCATCTAAGATATGTGTGCGGAAATGATTGATACATAAAGTACAAGAGGTACATGTATCTGAAATATCGATCAATTACCAAATGCAAAGTCACCTTTTTATTTTATTAGCTTGTTTCCTTTTTTTGGAGGGTGGGGGCTGTTTTAATGTAAAGTTGTGCGAACGACGAAAACAATTCAAGACGATGAAGTTGACATCATTACAATCATTGCCTTACCAAATGTAATCGTCCGGATTTTTAAAAACAAAAAAGTGTGTATGTGTGTGTGTTTTATTTGTTATTGTTATCAAATTAACAATACCACTTTTATATGATTGGATAGTTATGTCCAATTCTATCTAAAACAACCAATGGATGAAAACAAAATACTTCTGGACATATATTGTGACGAAATAATTTAATTTGTCTATTTGGCGGTTGTTACTACCAGAAGTATGATAATATCACGGATATCAACGTTACTGTTACTATGACTTCGTGTCTTACAATATTTTAGTGACTAACGCAGAGAGTGGAAAATATTAGTTCTATATACTCAGTAAGTCGGAACATCATGGACGGATACTTATTCACTGCAACCACACTGTGTAACCTTACTCAACGAAGACGGTGTTGCTGAGTACATGAACTGTCATCCATTTATTGTGAAACGACCACGGAAAACGGCTTTTTCGAGCTGGACAATAGTATAATGTTTATCCATTATATATGCGAAATCTATCGAGATTTCATTAATTCAAACGTGCTATCAAACGGAAATGAAGTATTAAATTGCAGTCAGTTTACAATTGTGAGAGGCTTAAAGCCAACTGGACAATGGCAAATTTAATGTAGCGCGCTAGCGAAATGAGGCGCTAGCATGCATCATTAAATATGCTGTTGTTCACTTTGCTTTCATTCTCCTATAATTGCTAACCAAATTCAGGTAAATCCTGTGGAGGTATACACGTGAAAATGTGGCGTGAAAAGTGACGGTGTTAAGCATAACCTTTATTAGGATCAAATCCACAATTAATGTTTACTAGGAGACGATTCTATTCGACTCCAGCTCTCCCAAATATATTTAAATTGGTACTTTAGTTTGTGGGTCTTTTGTAGAAGTTCTTGGTACCAACAAAATCGTTGGACTGGATAACATATCCTCGGAATGACATGATGCTGAAATTGAATATTCTGGAAGTGATGTATATAGTCTGTTGAGAGGAGAACGTCCAATATAGCAAACTCGCATCCTTCACAGTTCATTGTAATAAGATCAACTTTCCTACTCTTTACAGATAACTTCTCAAAAAACTTCGAAACATTTACAATTCTCGCTGCCTTCAAAGTATCACTTTTAGCTTTGACATTTCCAAATATATTGGCTCCATCATTTCTGTTACCGTCAATATAGAATTTCCCATCAGCTACGTCAACGCCAAACTTATAGATAATTACGTTTGGAGATGCTTTAAATTTCTCCTTTAAATGGCTATAAAACTCTGGCACCGGCTCAAGGACAATGTATATGCCAGGATGGTATCGGGTGTTGAACTGACCAGTATCAAGTCCTTTGTGACCACCTGCTTCTATCAAAAAACTTTTGTGGTCAAGATACGAGTGAATCGTCCAGCGTAAAGCTCGTCCAGCAAGCTCTTCTTTACGTCCAATTGCATGATCGTGTTCATGTGTCGACATACACTTCTTGATGCGAGCGTTCTGCTCTATTGTGAAAACACTGGTGAAGTCTATGTAGGTCATGTTGGTGTCACAAGTCCGAACCGGGTACCGTGGGGTGTAGACAAAACTTGAGTTAAACGATTCAGCATAAAATACAGTCTCGCTGATTACCTGAGCAGTTAGAATAGTCTTTGGTGGTGGCGGTATACGCTGAACTCCATTCCGTGTCATGGTGACCTTTCGTGGTATGTTAACAGCCCGTGGTATGCTTATAAATTGACACAACAAACCTATACTGAATGCGATCAGCATCAACATTACTGTTCGAAACTGTTCCATCATCTGAAATGTAAAAGAAAACAGAATTTATATATCATTATAAAAAATTATATACCTAAACTTAGTTGTGTATGGTTTTGTTTGCCCGTGTACCATTGAAGCTGCTGTTGTCATATATTGTCTTCTAATTTAATTATTTTATACCCTGCACATTTAATATTACATAGTCAAACGTAAAAGATATATATACATATTGTATTTATATATTAATGGAAATTTAAGTAACTTCGTATATATACAAAACAGTAGCAATCCGGTGCGGATGTGACAGTTCTGTCTACGCCCCTCTGAGGTAGTCTCTGGGTTCTGTCCCCTGGCCGAGACACACCAAAGTAAAAAAAAGTAGTAGTTTCTTGTAGTTAGTAGTAGCTCCCGCTTAGTCCTTAGCATATCGGAATGGGGCGACTGTTTCGCCCTTTACCAGTATGTAACTATGTGAGGTGTAATGTTTGAAGTCTTCGGTGGCACGTGATATAACATGAAAAGAGTTTCACTATACAAGAAGACAAAACACCAATATACCACAGTCTCCCATAGCACGCACCACGCAATTCATACACGCAACACACCGTATGCATGGAAGGGCATCCTGACTTGACCATGGCTTTCAATAGGACGTTAATTTAATCAAACGAACAAACTACAGAGATAACAGTATATGTATAAAGATAAAGAATTTAATATTTTTTAATCTATGGTTCTAATCTATCTGGGATTCCATTACCTATGCTGAATTATGTAAGATAATTGTGTTTTCCCGTGTATCATTGAAGCTGTTGTTGCTATATTTTGTGGTTTCATTTGCACTATATAATGACGTCATTATCATTATGACGTCGTTGGCATTTTGCCATGAAATCCAGTTCGAATACCAACGCTGATCAGCTCCTTTAAAGTCAGACTATACGTAACTATCAACAAAAGCTCAAGTTAGATTCGACCCCGATATTGTATATATTTGTAGATGTAGCTGTAATTAAGTTATATCAAAGAATATGTATAATGATTTCTCAATAACTTTCGTACAGCAGTTGTTGAAAGTGGATACTTATAAACATGCCTTCATTTAAAACTGGTCGACATAGAAGTTACGATTATTGCCGAACGGAAGTCGGAAAGTTCATGACATGTTCTCGGAAGTGTTCGGGCAGGCGTTACAATATCGGCTAACTTCGTCTTGTTTGACTAAATGGGGCCCGCCTAGCGATGTTAAATATTTATGTTATTTTTTTTATAAAAAAAATTCGAATCATTATCGTTCATTTTGACTTCGATTTAGCCCTGTCTCCATATAATTTACAACAGAATTTGTTTCTTTCAAAATTCTTCTAAATCTTAAAACATAAGACAGATACGGATATAGTTACTTAAATGCGAATACGCTAAAGTGTTTCCGCGTCATTTTCATTCTTTTTTTAATATATATAATATTTCTTACATCATGTGAGGCTAAATCATTATTGAATGAATTTTCATATTTAGTATTTAAAGAAGTTCCAACGCGGACACGTGGTTCTGATTTTATTTTTTATGAAAAACAGAAACAGAAGAATTGGTATTTTTCATCAGTTACAAATTTACTTACGTTACACCATTACCACAATCGATGAGTTTTCGCATCCTTAACACACTTTACATTTCGTATAACATAACCAAGAGTGTCAGATGTTATGTATCACAGGCTCTGGGTTCTGTCCCCTGGCCGAGACACACCAAAGTCTATAAAAGTGGTAGTTTCTGCCCCTGCTTAGCGCTCAGCATACAGGGAGTGGGACGACTGGTTCGCCCGTTGTCAGTATATACTGACCGGGTGGGGTATGTAGCTTGGTGTCTTCGGCGGCATGCTTCAGTGATATAGCATTAAAAAGGGCAGCAGTTCCAATATACAAGAAGACACAACATGAATATTCCGCAGTCTCCCAAAACACGCACCTCGCACAACATACACGCAACACACAGCATACATTGGAGGCCGTCTTTACATGATCATAGCTGTTGATAGGAGGTTAATGAATCAAACAAAAATACAGAGTCAATATTCTATTACCTATACTTTAAATAAACAATTACCTGTTATTGATGCAAATGAAAATACGCTTCAACACGCAGTTCAAAATCTATCGGAATCACGAAATATTGATAATGACCAATACGAATCGCCGTAGGCATATACACACTGTACATGTTTGGATGTGTTAAAATAAAAGATTATCACCTGCCATGAAATTAATCACATTATTTATTTTCAATGTGAAACATGCATAATCTGCCTGTTATCCAGTGTCTCTGTCTGTGTAAGTTATATCTATGAATATTTGCTGAAAATAGGATGTTATAGAATCCAAGATAGCATGATAATTATTGTAGATCTTTCTGGGGCGATTTAACACCATATATACGAAAAGTGACACCACCCTGAGGATGTGGACAATATGACGTCATTATCGGAAAATTGACCGATTCCCTAAAACTTAAAACACCGAGTTGATATACAAAATATTGATTGGTATGTGACCATGTGAAAATTGGCTGCATAACGCATACAGACGATACAAACAATGACATGGAGATATGTCGCTTCTCGTTAACTGGCCATTCTCAAGAAATAATCCGAGTTTGATAAGACTTGGAAATAGAGTTGTCAAAGCAGCTTGACTACAAGGTCTGTGATTTTAAACAAAGCTTACACTAGCGCACAGAGGTGGAAGCTTCGCCCGACAGGTCGTCACTATCGGCACTTTGCCAATCTACTAAGCTAAGTACATAGTTTTAGCCTTACAAAAACGTATCACTTCAACAGGAAAATGCACTGAAACGTGTGATGCGTATACAATAGAATGAACGCTGACCATCAACCCCTAAACACTATAATGTTCCCGATGCAAGAACATGTTTTGTCGTATTTGAATGAACACAAATCGAACATTCGGTTTAGTTAATTCAAATAAAGCATTATTATGCAGAAACCTTGTGTCAACTGCAATAGGCATAACTATGGTCAGAAAGGTTTTACACGTATAATTTACAATCTGGTTTAAATACAGATCATTTTTATCACTACGTTTAAACGGAGTAATTACAAGGATCTGTATTTTAATCAGATTGGATGTTAGAGATAGATTTCTTTCGTAGTTTATGGGAATTAGAGGAAGCATAGACATTTTGATTATATTAACGTCCTTTTAACAGCAAGGGTCATTTAAGGATGACGAAAATACATGTTTTATCGCCCAGCCTATTCTATGGCCAGGGTATGGGTCCAGGGGTCATCCCCCTCATAAAAAAATGTGTCCACACAAGAGGGCTCTCAATAATCACACACACATTCATCACCACCTAAACACATAAACAACTAACAACCCTTTCATTCTCGTTGTTCTATTTTACTGGAGCATGCCACTGATGTCCAAAACACACCACATGCTATTTAAAGGCCATGGATACTGCCTGTCGGCTATCTTGTTGAACGTTCGAATAAAATTTAAAATCCATGATGGCTTCCTGTCGGCCTTCTCTTTGGCGCATTGGTCCTGAAATACTCACTTAGTTCCCTTTTTGACCCCCCTACCAAATCTGTCAAATTTTCATACTTGTTATATATAGTGATTAAAATGTTGTATATCACGGAATGTATATTTGCTATGGTAACCATCTTAGATATGCAAAAATTATGAACTGAACATGTGGAAATACAGTCAATTGTGGCAATTATTTGCTAGAAAGCATCTAGAAAGCATGGTCGCATCCTTGAATAAAATGTATTGTTCTCTTAAAGATGTATCTGAGGTACCAACATACTCTGCATAAATATTAAGTTTGTTCAAGATTGTGGTCTATTTTTGTTATTAGACAAAAACTACAAATAAATATAAATTTTCAAATTCAGTTAATTTATGCATATTTCGGATAGCTACCATAGCAATTTCAATCTGAAAAGTTAGAAAACGTTTATTAAAAGTAAACAGGGAGGTACTAAATATTTCAAATGCAACATTTTTTAAATTTATACTTAGTTTAAAAAATCGATGGAATTTGGTGGCCAAAAGAAGCGTGTAAATGTTGCTATAAAACGAATTATTTACGAACGGATTATATCTGCAAAATATATGTATATATTTATAGATTAGATATGATGTGCTTTTCCATTGTTGTTAATATAGTCACGTGGATATATTATTAATCACATTGACTCGGTTTTCCGTTTTGAGAAAAACTAAATATTGCTATAGTAACACCACATTGCAAATTTCGAATTCCTCAGGGCGGTGTCGTAATGAATTCTCTATCATTTTAATCAACCTGATTAGAATACATATTCCTATTCTCTATCATTAAGACATTTTTAATCGCAAATAATTGTTTTAACATTTTAAATAATATTTTAATCTAATTTGAAAATTAAGGGCCTTTGATTCGTGATATGGTGATTTAAATACCAACTACAACAGATTCAAGTTTATTTGCCATACAGATTTGTGAATATTCTCATACCAAAAAACCAAGAGGCCCAGAGGGCCTTATCGTTCACCTGGTTTGTAATGCCAAGTAATGTTCTGAATACAGAATCATTGCTTTTTTCTGAAGGAATTTAATGTTTTAACGCCTCACCCCTCCTGCCCCCGGGGAAAATAGGGTTACAATCCATGTAGAACTCTATGACTTGTAACGATTTAAAAGATTTACCTCTTTTTCCCCTATTGGACCTCGCCCCGCCCCTTCTGCCCCCGTGGTAAGGGCCACAATAGATACAAATTCTGTTCCCTTTCCCAAAGGATGTTTATGGCCAAATTTAGATACAATCCATGTAGAACTTTATGACAAATAGCGAATTAAGGAAAATTTTGATGTACGGACGGACGGACGGACGACGGGCGACCCGCCTTCGGGCCAAGTGAGCTAAAGGAAAGTAGTTAATCTGAACATGGTAATTAAAGAAATATAATAGCACATACCTCTACTGTATGATCGTGATCAGACTTGCAGACCCCCTCCCTCTCAAACCTTGGTATGTATGTGAGCTAGCTAGAAGTCCAACAGGTTATTGTATGGTGTTCCGTGTGGTTTAATCTAATTGGCTTCTAATAGCTAAATACAATTAAACAATAGACAATAGTTGTTTTATTTTTCCGTGATGGTTGAGTGGTCGTCGGTTCAAGTACACATTCAATAATGGTAGGATATAGGTATGCAATAACTGATGAGCAAAAAATGTTGACAATTTGTTTTTTCTTCAGTTATCTATTGAAAACCATACGTGTTAATGCATTCAGATGTGAAAATCATTCGAAGATATCAGCAAACATATATGATGCTTTATAGGCATTTGCAAGAATACAAAATCTATCCACTGTAATAGTTTTGGTTTTTAATGTTTTATGTATCTTTAGATGAAATCACATCTGAAGAAGTCACTTTATAATTACTAATATTACATGAAAGCGTAGACCACAGCTTGGCTGCTTGGTTTGACCATGTGTACTCATGGCCAGGGGGCCGCGGTGGCCGACTGGTTAAGATGTCTCCACATATATAATGCAAGCCCTCCACCTCTGGGATGCGGGTTCGAATCCCAAGTGGGGAAGATGCCAAGTACTGACCGCTGGTCGTTGGTTTTTTCTCCGGGTACTCCGGCTTTCCTCCACCAACAAACCTGGCACGTCCTTACATTACCCTGGCGGTTAATAACACATTAAACTAATAAAATCCAAAACCAGTACTCATTCCACTGCATTGTAGACATACATATCATGATGTTGGGCAGTACTGCCAAAATTCATTTTGAGCACTTAATTATCATACGTTTGTAAAATTTAATTATTTTCATTGTAAGCATTGTAGTTCCCGAAATTTTGGGACATTTTAGATTAAACATCATACTAAAATCTTCGTTAGCATATAAATTACGCGACAAATAATGTTAAGAGCAGACGTGAAACACACGTTAATTATTTTGGTGTGAAATCTGTTTTTCTGATTTGCTGAAAAAACATTGAGTATTAGTTTTTTTTTGGTTTAAACATCATATTAAAATCTTCGTTAGCATAAAATTACGCGACAAATAATGTTAAGAGCAGACGTGAAACACCCATTAATTATTTTGGTGTGAAATTTGCTGAAAAAAACCATTGAGTTTTAGTTTTTTTGGTTTAAACATCATATTAAAATCTGCGTGAGTATAAAAGTTAGGCCATAGATAATGTTAAGAGCTGACGTGGAACACCCGGTAAATATTTTTGCGTGAAAGCTGTATTTCTGATTTGTTGAAAAAACGTTGATTATTGTCTTTTATACAAATGTATACTGTAAGACAAATCTTTTCACAATTTATATACAATAAGCTATATATACTTTAGGAGATATATAAATTGATCAAGTTGTTACTGCCTTTCTGACAAAACATGAATCAAGGCTTGACCAACGAGGCCAATACAATGATACTAAACTAAATGACCTGAAGTAATATGTACATTTTAATATATATTCCGTGTTTTGTAGATCGAGCGATGACAAAGTGAAATATATATACAGTGTAAATTGTCTAAACCGAATGTCACCAGAACAAGCATATTTGACCGATATAGCAAGGTTGACCGCATCTCGATGTGGGGTCCTTATTACGATGACCCAGGGCAACCACGATATTGACATATTAGGGAATAACAATCATAAATACTTTCATATCTCATGTTTATCTCATGAAACACATCACATGACAGTGAAATAAGACATCGTATGTCCCTAGGGCGCGTGCTCCTATGGTCTTTCACATGGAGTTATCTTCCCTTCCGATTGTACAATGACGGACGAAAAGTTTAACGTCACTTTTTACTCATCGCACTTATTATTTAACCCAGAGTAGCGAATCGTGAATTGTAGGTATAATAAACAAGCTCTCGGGTAATGACACATCATCGAGTAAATAAGCCTACATATCACACTGCCACGGGGGCCATAGATGCATAATATGACCCTTGGGATTTAATACTATGTAAATAAATTGCATGTATGTTGTGTGAACATGCCGAATCACATTGATTATATTATGTGTGCTTTACCCGAGTGAAATTTTAAAATCCTATTTTACGTCAGTAATCTATTGAAAACAATACATTTTGTTGAATAAAGCTGTGAAAATCATTCGAACGCACGAACAAACATGTGTGATTATTTACATGCATTTGCAAGAACATAGCATTTATGTACTGTAATAGTTCGTTTTTGAGCATTACGTTTCTTCATACCAAAACATATCTGAAGTCGCTTCGTAATTATTGATATTATACCATAAAAATATAAAATGAAACGTTAGATCACACACTGGCTTCTTGGTTTAACCGTGTGTGGTCTTTTCACTTAACTGTAGACTTTCTAAAATTAAACCCTATTTAATGTAAGTATTATTATTCTCAAAATATACATTGAAAGCTCTTCTTGATTCGTGAGTATGAAAATCACGCCACATATAACAATGATTGTACAATGTATAAACTTGTATATAAGGATACCCCGGTGGACCAAAGTTCTCTCCTCTGGCCGAGACTCATAATAGTCGATAAAAGTGGTAGTTTTTACTCTTGCTTAGCGTTCAGCATTCAGGATAGAGCACGACTGCTTCTTCCGCTGTCAGTATAATGTGACCGAGTGGAATGTGTTGTGTTGTGTCTTCGGCAGCATGATTCAGTGATGTAGCACTATAAGAAGGGCTGCTGAATTTTTCATGGATGGTCTAGGAACGCTATACACATCAGATGATATTATTCATAGGAATATCTTTCATGTTGTTCTTGATAGACGAATGATAATGCTACTGTTTCGGATACATGTAACGTTATTTTCTGGGAACCTGTACGTGATCTTTTAACTTATTGTTCGTTAAGAAGCTTGCAAAATTGTTCTTCAATCAGATGTCCTGGATATTTAGATGAGAGGAGAGACCGTACACGTATACTGATGTACAATTCTTGAGGAAAGCCCCCGATTGGTTACAATGCTTGAACACAAAAAATATTCTGTTTTATTGTCAAATACATGTTTAATTAAATCAAATAGCAACTCTTTGTTATTTTGAATTTCGTCAACAAAAACTTTGCTAAGTTGGGTAACTACGGTTATAACAATGTCACATTTCAAGTATTTAAAAAAAATGTTATCAACAATGTCCATTTCGAAAACAATGGAGATATTAAACCGAAGGGGAATGACTATGTATATGGTTAAAAGAGTAGTGATGCGAGCATGATATTGTCTGTGCCGCCTAAGGGACAGTCTTAAGACCAATATAAGAAGGAAATCGTCGTTTATTTTATAATGAATTCAAAGCAAATCTGTGAAAAGGTAAAATGTAAACTACGCATTTAAAATTTTGTAAGACTATCATATGATGCAAAATCTTATCAGCGTAAATTAGAGGTAGTCCGATCATGCTATTGGTTTGTATTCATACGTCATTGCGATTACGCTGATTTGAACGCAACTACCCCTCTATTTGACTATATCGGGGCAAATGTAAATATATTTAGTATAAATACTTTGTTCCAAGATTTTATTATTGTCCATACATGATGATATGAGTTTATTGGTATTTAAAAAGACATTTAACTACAAGTAAAAATTTCAGTTTTTTTCCACACATGATGAGATTTCATTTAAAACGACTTTTGTCTTAAGGTAAAAATAATTACTATTTTCGGCTCCAACTTTCCCATACAAATTTAAACTGAAACTTTTGTTGATGTGTTAGTTGTAGAAGTTCCTGGTACCAACAGAACCGTTTGATAGGATAGCACAGTGATGGCAGGTTATGAGGCTGGAACTGAATATTCCGGAAATGATGTACGTAGTCTGTCGATAGGAGAAGGTCCAGTATAGCAAACTCACAGCCTTCACAATTCAACGTTATTAAATCAACATCTCGCTTCATTATGTACAACTTTTCAAAAAACCTAGACACTTTCACTATTTTCGCTGCTGTCAATGTTTCTTTACCAGAATGTTTCTTTGCAAATATATTCGCGCCATCATTATTGTCTTCGTTGACATAAAATACTCCATCCGTCACATCGACCCCGAACTTATAGATAACCACGTTAGGAGATGATTTGAATTTATCTTTAAGCACATTATAGAATTGCGTAACGGGCTCTAGGACAATATAGGTCCCTGGGTGATACCTGGAATTGAACTCACTGACGTCGAGCCCTTTGTGTCCTCCTGCCTCAATCATAAAACTGTTGTTGTTTAGATAGGAGTGAATGGACCATCTTAATTCCTGGTTAGCTCTGGCCTTTACTAGCCCGTCCTCAAAGTCCTGTTTATAAGTCGACACACAATTGTTAACACGGACGTGCTGCTCTGCTGTTAAAACACTACTGAAGTCTACGTATGTGTTGTTTGTTTCACAGGAACGAACTGGATATCGGGAAGTGGAGACAAACGTCGAACCAGGAGAGTCATCATCGAATACGTCCTCGCTTATCATGTTACCGGCTCCGTTAAAAACGACTGGTTCAGGGATCATGTGGAGGTCAATCAATGGCAAAGAAATATACTGACACATCCATCCCAGGGTGAAAGCTATTATCAACAGCAAGGATAATTTGGAAGTTTTCATTTTTTTCTGAAAATAAAAAGAAAACATATATTATATAACAACACAACAAATAACTAAATGTTATTTTTTTCCCGTTTATATCTTAATTTGTTTGTTTGTTTGTTTACTTAATTTACTTTCAGAGACTTCAGTAAGTGTGATTATTATATGTTATACATAGCAAGGATATCTTGGAAGCTTTTTTCTCAAATCAAACAGGAAACATAACAACACAGCAAATAGCATACACATTAAAGTTTGTATTTATGAAAATATGTTATTCGGAACTCCTCGAGTGTGTCAAACAACGTTACAGATGAGCATGTATATTAAGTAAATTTCACCGGAAGTGCTTACAGGACAAACATTTGTTGAATTTGTAAATTGCAGTGTTCTTATTTCCTCTGAAATACACAACACGCATCATCGCACTGACGGGGTTTTAAGTAGGATATTGTTTGTGAAACCTCTCTCGTATCACGTCTGAGGTCAAATGTATATGTGCGTTTGTCAATGTACACCCAAGGGGTTTCAAGTTACTTTTAATTTGAATGTGTTAACTAGTTTTGGGTTAGTTATTGCACGTAGGTGGGTTATACAAATATATTTGGTTTATCATATTTACGTCCTATTGACAGATAATGATTGACATCCTTGTGATCATTGTGGATGTGGTGTCTTACGTGAGTGAAGTGCTTGTTTTGGGAGACTGCACTATATCCTTGTTGTGTCTTCTTGTATATTGTAATTTTGTTTTTTTAGTGCCTTATTACTGAAACTAAAACATGCCGCCTAAAACACCAAGCAACACACAAAACCCGATTAACAGGAAAACCAGTAATTGTAATGGCTGTTTCAGCTATACAAGTATGTATTGTCATGCTACAATCATTTTACAAGTTGTCGCTTTAAAGGCAATCTACATTTGCGTCACAAAAATAAAAAAAAAAATCCTAAAAAGAATGATGGCAATAGAAATTATATATCAACAACCTAAACTGAGGTTACAACACTACACACATGTAAAAATTTCTATGAACTCCACCAATGGGGATAAGTCGCCTTGCGCAGTTGTAGTCAACAACCGGGAAGTAATTGGCACGACATGCAGTGCAGCATTGACGCTAATCTCTACAAAATTATCATATCGTTTTACATTCACAGTTTATAATATTAAGTTGGGTTTTGGTATATACCTTTCAATAAATTCATTGTCATGTAGCTCACGACTATGTATTTACAAAGACAGAAGACATTATTATATCAACCACGTTCAGTTGAACTGAAAAATAACAAGATCAACTCAATGTTAATATTGCTATATTTGATTTAAGCAAAACATTTGCTCATTGAGACGAGTTCCCCAAATACTTTTATTTTACCTGTAAATGGCTGTATGAAGTAAGCTATTCAAACACCTGTGACGGTAACGTCTTAATTGACTCTATTCAGAGCTTTGTGATTAAGGAGAAATGTCATTGTTATACATAAATATAAATTATATTGCATATGTTAAAAAGACTGGTCGATGTCATTCGACGTGATCTCTCTCACTCAGCTGCCAAAGCATGCTTCCAATGCGTGTTTCCAATGTGTTATGGGTGAATGTTTGTAGGTATCTGGAGGCTGTTGTTTTACTTTTCAATAATGGAAACGTTGCCCCTTTTCATGTTGCTACATCTCGCGCTTAAGTCGCTTAACTAAAGATGACAACAGTTCAACTGCACCTCACACACGCAACACACCGCATAGATGGGAGACCGTTACTGATATGAACCTCGTTGTTAATATGGCGTTAAACAATCAAACAAAAATTAAAATAGTTTTTTTCCAATCCCGATGTTTAATTTGCTTTAACTCGACAAAATGATCACATAAGAAAAGATTAATAGTCTAAGACAGAATTTGCGGAACAAGGTCTTTCATCCTGAAGCCATACTCTCTCACTCCGCATTTTTTCTCAATTACACAGTTGTAAAATAACATTTATCAGACGTCTTGCAATAACAAATGATTAACGTGGAGTTGAGACACTACCAAAACTTCAACTAACGGAACACAAATTTAACATCTGACATCACACCACAAAAGATCTGTAAATTCCTTAAATAAACGACACAAAATCTTAAAAAGGCAGGATAGTGGAGACAATGGTATGCTTCATTGATTACGGTATGTTACATTTTAAATGGTAAGAACAAGGGGAACAGCCTGGTTGATCATTCAATCCACACATCACGCCAACACGTGTCCATACTCGTGTTGATGATTATCATTTGCGTGTGTATGATTATCAGGTCAATGTCATTCCTGCCAATTTCAGACTTGGTTTGATATAATAATTACAATACTGAAGGGAGCAGTTAGGCGATATACAATATAATAGATATATTATTAAAATATAAAGGCACAATGCTAATTGTTTGTTTTTTGTTTGTTTGATAAACAATGCTAATTAATGCTAAGAATGGGATAGTGCACAATAAACATATTAAATACATCGCTGATTTAACATCGTGCATACTTAATGACTACAAAAATATAATATTTTGTTTGTTTGATTAATTAACGTCCTTTTAACAGCTATAGTCACGTAAGGACGGCCTCCCATGTATGCGGTGTGTTGTAATTATAATATATTTCTTAGTCTAAACATGTTTTACCGCCGACTTGGCATAGACAAAGACATCCACATACTGCAGTTAATTGTTTTAAATATGTTTAATCTAAAGTGAAATCAAAAGCTCAAACTTATAAATGATTGTATTACTGTAAAGCAAGTAGCTTATATTATTGAAGAACTAGAAATATGTCTGTTAGACAATGAGTGCTCGCTTAAGACTTCCTAACCTTAATTTCCGGTATGAAATCATCCTCTGCAGCATTGTAATAAATACTTTCCTTAACTTCATCAGAACTTTAAATGTGAAATTACTTTGAAGTTCGTTGTTACATAAAAGTGTGTTTATTATCATAACGATATGGATACGATACACTTGTTTCGCTTCTCAAAACAGTCGTCCGGTAGAACACCGTCCAGTCTCTGTACACGTAGTGATTCACCTGTGCAATGTTTGAACACCTTTCTTGGGTACATCAGATCTAGAGCTTAGACTGATATTTTATGATGTATTTTTTTATTCTGATTCTCTTACGTAAAGGTGTGTAAATTTATAAATATGAATTAGAACTGCAGCAAATGCGGTCTTTAATCACAGGGTTTAGTAAGCGATTGTGCAACGTACATCTAGAACCTAGGATAATGTGAAATAAATAAAATATGTGGACGGTACTAAAAGTTATCCGTCACTTTCCTTCATTGACTATATAAACATGAATCACATTGTATTGTTCCGGAAGTTCCCAAAGTCGATCAGATACTTAATATAATGACCGATGCAAGACTTTGTATGATACGCTTCTTGAAGTTTACACAAAACAAATGCGTTTAGCACTGTATAATGTTACTGTTGTTAATTTATAGTAGATTATCGCTGACAAGTATATCTTAATATATATGTTTTTGAATGTTTGGTGTCACTAAATCATAGCGGAATCTATTAAACGGTATAAGATACTGACTTTCGGTATCGCATGCACAGTTGGAATCTGCGCATAGCGAATGTACAGACTCTACATCAGACAAGCAAAACATAGTGCGAAACGCTCGCTCTAATAATAGTACGCTCGTACTAATAAAAATACTAATCCTTCTCCTCGTGTCTCTTAATAGACAAAAATATCCCTCATCCGTGTAGCACCTCTAAGGACAGCAAATAGAACTACTGAAAAATCTGAGACATTTTTTTTCCTAACAAATTAAATCGCCGCCACCACCATTGCATTCGGCATCCCCCGAAACCCCACTTTGTACACTTGTTCGACGAATATATGGATTTAAAACTTGCAGTGAAGGAGCTCGTGACGTCAACCGGTACAGACTTAAGGGTGCTTATTACTTTTATTGCATCCTGTGTCTTATGTTGTCTTACTGTGCAATATTGGTGCATACCGAACAACGCGCCGCCGCACTAAATAACATTCAAAACCGAGCAGCATATTCATCGAAATAACGAGAAATACATCTCATAAAGAAAGACTGAAGATGTGGTGAACCACTTAGTAATGACAAAGATGATGGGCTTTCATGGGTAAATCATGTCACAGTTATTTTACCATCTCATAAAGAAAGACTGAAGATGTGGTGAACCACTCGGTATTGACATAGATGATGGGCTTTCATTTGTAAATCATGTCACAGTTATTTTACCTAAAATAAGACAAAGATTAGGTAAACTGATATTTTAACTCATGTGTGTTTCCACATTTTAAAATTGTAGTACAGTATGGTGAGGATGTAACTTAAATTTGATGGATAAGCTTATCAAGTCCCAGAAGAGACCGCTAGGCGTATTGAAGTTGTATCATTTGATACACCATCTCATGACATGTTTTACTGCCTTAAATACCTTAGACCAATATTTCAAATTCTAAAGACTTCGTATGTTTACATACATGCTTTAACCAGAATGTACCCGAATCTTGTACGAGACAGTCATAGTAGAAATAACAGATTCAAACTGTCTATACACACACTGTACTTTATTCTAAGCAATTCCTTGTTAACCGCATCAATGATTGGAATCATGTACCAAATGACTTGAGGAAAATTCAAAGCTATCCAACGAAATCCTGTTCAGTACTGTATATCTCTAAATCACAGACCAGTATTATATTTTATTGTAAAGTCTGAGTATTTTTCTTCTATCTGAGCTTCTCATTTGAATTCCTTACTCTTCATACTTCTTTTAAGTTATGCTATATTAGCACACCACTATTTATTTTTTATTATTTGCTATATTATCATATATGTATACAAGACATATGCTTTTAAATTACGGAATAACTATGCATGATTTTTATGCATCCTGTGATAATTTTAAGTATATTTTTTGTGACATTCATTTTGTGATTGTTAAGTTTGCTTAATTTGTCTGTTATCTTAAATAACCAATGATTTTGTGTTTTACAAACATGAAGATCATGTGGAAGATAAGCCTTTGGCTTACCATGTTAATCCATCCTCAATAAATCAAGTTTATTATGATCATTTTGTTTGATAAAAGGATATGAAAACATCCCATTAGGATTCAAGTTTTTTATGACATTTGAAAATGGCTAATCAAATTGCTGATTCTTGACTGAGAACGACATTTCTTTCAAGTATACAAATACAAATGAGCTTTATTGTGCTCTTAGGGGGAAATGACTAAGTTCACGAAAATAATTCTGACAGCTTTTTGAAACTATCTCGTCGCCTGAAATTTACTTGAAATATTCTGCAGATTTGTTAGACAATAGCCGTAGTTAGCACTATATATCATAATGATATGGTTTAAGTAAGAGAAACATTTTAAACTGTAGATTAGTCAAGATAATGAATAATTCTCGGACCCCGAATTGTCCATTATCTTGACTTATCTATAGTTTGATTTTTTTCTCCGTACTTACATGCACATAAAACATAATGCAGGTTTACCTGTATCTCCATGTATATCAGTATGTATACATGTCTGTGCAGTATATTATATATTTACGGTTTAAAGAGACACAATTATTGCATTATGTATGTACTGTATGCATGTGTAAAACACTAAAACAAATCCCCTAAATATGTACTTAAAACATTGGAGTAAAGAATTACAACAAATGTAATTGATGTAAAATAGAAACAGAAATTATCGTTAATTTATTTCGCAATTGTGATGAAATTAACTCTTTGGTAGCATTTTATTAAATGGATTTAAAATACAATCATAAAAATGTAGATCTAGATCTAATTTGGGAAAACAAACAATTATCAAACTTACTTTCCTCTAAGTTTTCTGACACTTCATACAAAATACGCTGTCAATGTTTCTTCCAGAAAAGGTAATAAGCTTACTTTTAATGACTTTAACATATCGATTTAATGTTGAAAAAACAATTGTACAAAACTATAAGATTTGATCACTTCCTAACAAGCTATGGGAAGACTGGCAAACCATTTTCAGTTCATGATTTCTCCATCTATATGCATGTGTTTCGTATTGTGTTGTCATATTGATTCTAGTTTTTAGTTTATGTGACATTACTAGCTTTGCTAATCGATATGTTGTCCACGTTTACTTATACATATGGGTTCCTTTTCATGTGTGTAGTCAGTATGTTTGTTTGCCAGTTTGTTAGTACCAATATCATTATTACTATAAGTTGTTCATAATAACCGTACAAGTACATACAATTTTCACAAAATTTACCAAATATAGTAATTCCGTAGATTCATCATCACCAAAAGATATCAAACTTTTTTTCACCATACTGATAATTTTTTTTCTTGTGGTAGAAATGTAATGTACATATGTCCTGTGATATCTATATTGATCTCCCATGTATATATAAATACAAATTTGTAAATTATGCAAAAAATAGAGAAAAAAATATATAAAAAAGACATTTATAGTATCTGTTAATTCCTTTGTGATCCCCAGCTTTTGCTTGATTTTAATCTAGGTATGATGGTTATATATTCCCTTAATTGACAATGCAATGAATAATTGAAAAAAAATATAAAAATGAAAAAAAAAAAAATCAAAGCTTAGTATTAAATATTTTTAAAGCAACAACATTTTATTTATTGTAGAACTATATGCTACAAACAAAGAGTTTAAATACAGTGCATATTTTAACGTCTATTAACAGCCAGGGTCGTGTAAGGACGGTCTCCCATGTATTAGGCCGTAAAAGGTAACTTACACTCAACGGTACAATATGAATAACGAAAATCCAATATCAATATAGAATGGTCAGAGTTTATGTATATAATGTCAAAACTGGAAAATTGTACATGAACATTCCACACTTACAATTTGTGCTGAATGATGGTCATATGAGCCATCATAGACGACGGCCGGCTGATCATGAACTGGATAATTACACCGATACTCTAAAATCCATTGTTATACCGCAGAAAAAAGTATACACTTAACCTGGGAGTAAATAGCCTGGTATTAATTTATCTGATATGCGCTAGAAAAAAACCCAAAGCCGTCCACTGTTTCCTTCACTTCTTTAATTTTGTTTGTTTGTTTTGTGTTTTACAACTTCGACAACTACTGGACCAAATTACAAGTCATGCGACCATTTCAAGGACAAAAGACAAGTCGTGATTGTATCTAAAAAAGCCCGTCATCCATATATAATTGTAACCCATTCAAGGATTAAGGAGGAGTAAGATTTTAGATTTTAAAGCCGAATTTCAGCAAATCTCCCATTTTGGACTCCCGCCGTTCCATCCCCATGTTTGCATGTTGTTTGCCATCCCTTAAAACCCCTATAGACCCATTTTCAGTGAGATCGGAGACCGAAACCTGAAAACATGAAGTGGGGTAGTGGCTATTTGGATTACCAAAATATCTATATAAAATATGATTGTCCTTCCCTAATGATGTTTTACACCAAATATGGAAAAAAAGCCACTCAAGGGTTAAGGAGTAGTATGATTTTAAAGCCAAATTTGATTTCATTTTTCCCCTTCTGAGCTCCATCCCTCTGTCCCCAGTGGTCAGACCTAACTCGTTCATATAAAATATGATTGTCCTTACCAAATGATGTTTTACACCAAAATTCCCCCTTTGGGGTCCCACTCCTCAGTCCCTAGGGGGTCAAGCAAGCTCATTTATATAAAATATGATTGCCCTTTGCCAATGATGTTTCATACACCAAATACGGATGAAATCCATCCAAGGATGAAGGAGGAGTAGGATTTTAAAGCTTAAATTAAGAAAATTTGCCCTTTTAAGGCCCCACCCCTCAGCCCCTAGGGGTCGGAGCAGGCTCATTAATTAAAAATATGATATCCCTTCCCCAATGATGTTTTCCGCCAAATATAGATGAAATTCACCCAAGGATGCAGGAGGAGTAGGATTTTAAAGCTTAAATTAAGAAAATTTGCCCTTTTGGGACCCCGCCAATCTTCCCTTAGGGGTCGGACCTATCTCATTTATATAAAATGTGATTGTCCTTCCTCAATGATGTTTCACATCAAATATGGATGAAATCCATCCAAGGATGAAGGAGGAGTAGGATTGTAAAGCATAAAATCAAGAAAATTGGCCCTTTTGGGGCCCCGCTCCTCGGGGTCGGACCTATCTCATTTATATAAAATAAGATATATATTGGTTATATTCACGTATCGTGTAGAGCCATTTCCTTCAGCGGGATCTACACCCGTATTTCTCGGTTATTTTCTTTTATAATAATAATGGCCTTATTTTTTTTCAATATTATTTGTTTGTCTGTTTGATTAATTAACGTCCAATCAACAGCCAGGGTCATGGAAGGACCGCCTCCCGTGTATACGCTGTGTTGCGTATATGAAGGGCAAGTGTGTGTTTTGAGAGACTGTGGCATATTCATGGTGTGTTTTCTTGTATAGTGGAACTCTTGCCCTTTTATAGTGCTATATCACTGAAGCTTGCCGCCAAAGACACCAAGCAACACACTCTATGGGTCACATTATACTTACAACTGGCTAATAAAAAACTGAATAAAAGTCATGTGGTCGAACATGTAAAATGTACCATATTTACACCACAGCTATATAAAATGACAAATCAAGCTTCATAAAAGTGTCAATTATATCACGGGATACAATATTGATACCATAGATATACCCTCCATACATGTCGTCTGAATCATAATATAATTTAAAAAAAATGCTAATATAAATATATAATTAATGGCAACACGATTTTTATGTATATAGGTAATATTAAATGAAATAATAATTCAAAATGTTTTAATGTAATCAGATGGAATCAATATCTTAATTTATATATATATATATATTCAATGTCTGTAAATAATAGCAATTGTATGTAGAATTTTCAATGTTGATGATTTAAAGATGCTCCACCGCTGACAAATGGTATTTTTTCCACTATCAAAAACAGGAGCAGACGATTTAGTATTTTTCTTCAGTTACAAAAGTGACTAACTTTACACCATTACCACCATTGAAATGTTTGAGCTTCTATTTTTATTTAAAGTTAAAAATATAATAAAATAATTAATTGCATCCCGAAAAAATTCCGTTGCACTATATCCTATATGGAATGAAGTAATGATTGCCCATGCACAAAAAGTAAAATAAATTATTTTATATTATTTTTTGTGTTAATTAGATATATATATACATGATTAAACACCAATTATTGTTCAATTGATGAATATCATTTATGCTCTGTCGGCGGTGGAGCATCTTTAATATTTCAATATTTACAAATGTATATTATCAACTGTAATTCATATTTTCAATAGTTATATATATATTATTAATCTAATTAGTATTTTCAGTGTTAACATATACTGAACTCTAATTGGGACGCCATATAAGTGAAACTACATTTTACATTTGTACCATTTTTTATCTTAAAACATGTAAGCATGAATCATCAAACATAAAAAAATGTGTGAAAACATTGAGCTATTTGTCGAAGCGTTTGTCAAACACGAGTAAGTAAATATCACGAATCTAAATCAGTACAGTTTGCAATTCTTGTGTTAGTAATATTTACGCAAGGTCCGAATACCCGATTAACATGGAGCCAGGACGTACTTATAACCATAAACGTGTAGTCAATGTAGTGCTGTAATTATTGAAAGAGCAACCCGATTTTCATGATGTCTCGAAGACAGCGAAATAAAGAGAATACATTTTTATGCTCTATCCGTAAAATGCTTTTTTTTTAATTTTATTTAAGTATCACAAAACGTATATAATTTCGATAGATTGTTCAAACATAGTGTCACATGAAAATCTGTCTGTAGTACAACACGAAGACGTCCATCGAGAGTACAACATGTTGTATACTCTCGCAGCGGTTAGTGGGTATATTGTCTGTCCAGACAACTCCTCCTAAAAACTTTGCCGTAATGTTTGGCCCACGTGTAGATGTGCATGTAGGTTTGCGTTTGTCAATAATTTGGTTGCTCTGGTAACCAGGTCACTATAAACAGGGTTCTGTTAAAAGATATCCGGACAAGTCCTCCTACACTACTGCATCAATTAGAAAGCAGGAATTTTGGGGACTATTTACCATGACACTTCACATTACACAGGTTTTAATAAGTGTAACTAAAACCACATATTTATGGCTTATGTTTTTAAATACGAGGTGGTACATTACACTATATAATGCTCTATATATTAAACACATTATATTATTTTCAAAACAAGCAGAAATCTCTGATAAAAGGAGGCGGATGTAATCGTCGATCATCGACTTACAGTTCTTATCGTTATTGGTAATCTTACACAATATGTAGTGTGATATGGCCTTTGTGCTATTGTAGCCGCCATTAGCTTACGACATGTTTTCTGCTTGACGATGAGGCAGATCGACTCTATGATTTTCATTACTGACCTTACAAAATACATGTACACATGAATGGTTTACTTGTGCTTTTAACATATGTTTTGAACAAAAATCTTCAAATACAGTCTAAACATACATTTTTGGTTGGTATTTCAGAACAGGTATCATTTTGTTACCGGCCACTGTACAAGACATGCAAAATATAGTTTTACTTAATAAACAAACCGATGTAATAAATACATTAATCAATATAAAAAAAATCATAAGCATTATAATAAAACTTACCTGGTCAATACAGGAATAAAATATTTCCAATGGAACAGAATTTTGTGATTTGTTTGTATTTCCTCTACGCGTAGCACACATTTAAGCTAACGTGATCAAACTTGTAATACAGGCATTGACTGCAGGTAGCATTGACATGGCTTCGTCAAAAAAAAAAAAAAAAAAAAATAGAATAGCATATAATCTTAAATAACGTGTTCTTCCAACATGGCAATGATATAGTATCTTTAAACACCTTAATCTTCCATTTTGGTGAATTTTGTAGGTGATATTTTTAACCAGTAGCGACTTCGATCACACAAACCAGGCTGGGTGTCATTCTTCCGCTTGACCTGCGCTAGAACGAATATACGTACCCAGCCAACTATACTAAACCAGCTTAAATCAGTCTGCTTGAGATCAGATTATGTTTTTTTATTTGATTTTTTTTTCATTTTTTGAAAAAAAAAGATTTAACGTTTTCTATAATTGTTAACAATTATATGACTTCATTTGTTTTTTCAATGAGTAAAATAACCCAAATTATTTTATCGGCAGGTATATAGATGTACATCTGTTACTTACACAATACAAACAAATAGTACACATTAAAAAAAAAAAAAAAAAAAGTTTTACAAATAGACACATATACCTATAAATATAAGTAAACTAATGGATAAGTGAAGCTTGAGATATATAATATCTTGAGACTTGGGAACCAATATAAAAATATAAATGACGAAATGAAATTATTTTGCCAGCCTTCCTATTCATTGTAAAAATAATTAATAACAATATTTGTCTGTTCAAGTGTTTTAACATAAAATTCGTAAAGTAAATATTTTTAACATCCCTTTTCTTGAAGAAAGCCAGATAAGAATATCTTGAATGAAAATATTAAAAAATAGAAAAAAGAAAGTTTGACAACTATTGTTCCCCCAACCCCCAACAAGAGGCCCAGAGGGCCTGTATCGCTCACCTGGTTTGTAATGCCAAGTAATATTCTGAATACAGGTTCATTGTTTCTTTTCTGAAGGAATTTTAATATTAACCTCTAAATCCCCTATTGGGCCCCACCCCTCCCGCCCCCAGGGGGTCAGAGCCAAAATTTATACAAGTTCTGTTCCCCTTCCCCCAAGGATGTTTATGGCCAAATTTGGTCACAATCCAAGCAAAACTCTAGGACAAGAAGTGATTTATAGGATTTACCTCTATTTCCCCTATTGGGCCCCACCCGTCCTGTCCTCGGGGGGCCAGAGTCAAAATTTATACAAGTTCTGTTCCCCTTCCCCCAAGGATGTTTGTGGCCAAATTTGGTTACATTCCATTCAGAACTCTATGACTAGTAGCGATTTAAAGGATTTACCTCTCTTACCCCTATTGGGCCCCGCCCCTCCTGCCCCCGGGGGACTAGAGCCAAAAGTTATACAAGTTCTCTGCCCCTTCCCCAAAGGATGTGTATGGCCAAATTTGGTTACATTCCATTCAGAACTCTATGACAAGTAGCGATTTAAAGGATTTACCTCTATTTCCCCTATTGGGCCCCACCCCTCCTGCCCCTGGGGGATCAGAACCAAAATTTATACAAGTTCTGTTCCCCTTCCCCCAAGGATGTTTGTGGCCAAATTTGGTTACAATTCATGTAGAGCTCTATGACTAGTAGAGATTTAAAGGATTTACCTCTATTTCCCCTATTGGGCCCCGCCCCTCCTGCCCCCGGGGGGTCAGAGCCAAATTTTATACAAGGTCTGTTTCCCCTCCCCCAAGGATGTTTGTGGTCAAATTTGGTTACATTCAATTCAGAACTCAATGACTAGTAGCGATTTAAAGGATTTACCTCTATTTCCCCTATTGGGCCCCGCCCCTCCTGCCCCTGGGGGACCAGAGCCAAAATTCATACAAGTTCTGTTTCCCCTCCCCCAAGGATGTTTGTGGTCAAATTTGGTTACAATCCATGCAGAACTCTAGGACAAGTAGCGATTTATAGGATTTACCTCTATTTCCCCTATTGGGCCCCGCCCTTCCTGCCCCTGGGGGACCAGAGCCAAAATTTATACAAGTTCTGTTTCCCCTCCCCCAAGGATGTTTGTGGTCAAATTTGGTTACAATCCATGCAGAACTCTAGGACAAGTAGCGATTTATAGGATTTACCTCTATTTCCCCTATTGGGCCCCGCCCTTCCTGCCCCTGGGGGACCAGAGCCAAAATTCATACAAGTTCTGTTTCCCCTCCCCCAAGGATGTTTGTGGTCAAATTTGGTTACAATCCATGCAGAACTCTAGGACAAGTAGCGATTTATAGGATTTACCTCTATTTCCCCTATTGGGCCCCGCCCCTCCTGCCCCGGGGGGGACAGAGCCAAAATTTATACAAGTTCTGTTCCCCCTCCCCCAAGGATGTTTGTGGCCTGGTTACAATCCATGCAGAACTCTATGACTAGTAGCGATTTAAAGGAAATGTTGACGGACGGACGGACGACGGACGACGGACGACGCGCCATGACATAAGCTCACCGGCCCTTCGGGCCAGGTGAGCTAAAAATTGACACTAGCTCTAGTTTATCAATTGTATTAGGTGACCATGGTGACCGATTGAGATAGTCTTTTGTCCGTCTTCGTGCGTCGTCCGTCGTGCGTCATCCGTGAACATTTCCTTGTGAACGCTAACTTGAGTAAATATGAAATGAGCTTTATGAAACTTATATGTAAACTAACATTGGGAAGATCTCGGACGAGCTCGAAAAAAACAGCGTGAAGCGAATTTAATTTACAAAGTTATTGCCCTTTGCACTAATAATTATAATTGGACATTGTGAACGCTATAACTTGAATTAATATAAACCGATCTTAATAAAACTTTGTATTTAGATTAACATTGAGAATATATCAAAATAGTTTGAAAAACAGCTTGATTCGAATGTAAATAAAGGAGTTATTGCCATTTGCGATAACAATTATCAATGGACCTTTTGAACACGATAAATTGAGTAAATATAAAGCGATTATACTGAAACTTTGTATGTAGACCAATATCGGAAAGATCTGGGACAAATTCGAAAATGAGTTTGATTCAACAGTTATTTACAGAGTTATTGCCTTTGCACTAATTATTATGATTGGACGTTGTGAATATGATAACTTGTGTAAGTATGCACCCAGCTTAATTTAAACTTTGTATGTAGCCTAACATTGCAAAGATCTCGGACAAGTTCGAAAATCAGCTTGATTCGACTTTAACTTAATTACGGAGTTAATGCCCTTAACAATAATGATTATTGAACCTTGTGAACAGAATAATGTGATTTAATAGCTGCACCAGTGTTAATGAAAATTTGAATGTAGACTAACATTGGAAAGATCTCGGACGAGTTCGAAAATCAGCTTGATTCGACTTTAACTTAATTACGGAGTTATTGCCCTTTACAATAATGATTATTGAACCTTGTGAACACGATAATGTGATTTAATAGCTGCACCAGTGTTAATGAAAATTTGAATGTAGACTAACATTGGAAATATCTCGGGACGTTTTAGATTAATGTTCATATTTCGTAAAAAAAAGACACCAGTTGGCTATTAAATGACAACTATTTTTTATCAATTATCAAGTGTGTTAAGGCCCATGGGCCTCTTGTTTTAGTCAATCCAATTAAATTGTTGTCGAAGAGTTTTAATTTCATCATATTTCCAAAAATAATGTATGATATTTTCGTTTCTTTTTTTACATAAAGGACATTTCATTTGTTTCAAATACAAATGGGGCGGGGCCAAAAGAGGTCAATTTGGCTATTTCCATATACACGATTTCTTCTCTGAAAGTAAGCATAGGATAGTACTCATAATGCAATGGTAGTAGACTTATATGGTGGGGATTTAAAATTATATAAACAATGAGGCTGACCTCCCGGGGGCCTGAGGGATGGGGTCAAAATAGATCAAATTTGCCTTTTTTCATATGAATAATTTCTTCTCTGAAATTTAGCATGTGATATCACTCACAATGCATTGGTAGGGTTCTTATAGGTTAGGGATTCACAATTGTATAAATGATAGGGCTGATCCCTGGGTCCTGAGACGCGGGACCAAAAGGGTCAATTTGAAGCCACTATTTTCATATAAATTACTTCCTCTCTGAAACTTTGTTTTGGATAACACTCATAGTCGTATGGTATACATCGTTATATGGTTGGGATTCAAACTTAAACAGACCCTGGGGTCAATTTTGCTAATATTTCTAATTGTAAGATTCTTGGTAATAATTACTAAAAACAACAAGTGAGCGATAAGGCCCTCTGGACCTCTTGTTTACTAAGAAACTGTGTATAGTATACTGCCAATAGTCTATATGAATGTTGGGATTTAAAATGCCATTTCAATTCAGAAGTATTTTGTGTTGATTTAATCACATTTATATATCTTAATTTTATCTATTTGACAAAAAGAAAGTAGAAAAGAACAAGAGGCCCAAGAGGCCTTGACGGTCACCTGAGTGCTGCATTGCAAAGTTGGTTCAAACTTATAAAAAATATTAAACAATTTTGAAAGTTGAACTTTTGTATTAGAATTTTTATTTTTTGTTTTTCATTTTAATAGTTAGTGTATTATGTTACCAAACCTTATGCTTAAAATTTCAATTTGCTTTGCTAACGTTAAACAACTAAACCAAACTAGCGCCAGTGATTTTATAAATTTCACTTTTTAATCTATGCAGATAATTTGGTTCCATCAAACCTGTGAATTCAGAAGATTTTTGAAATTTTAGCCATTTGGACCCATTTTGGCCCCGCCTCTCTGGTCACTGGGGGTCAGCCAGGACCAATATGGATATGGTGTTAAAATGCTATTTCAGTCTAATTATTTTAACCCAGTTTGACTCATTTCCTATTAAAACTAAGCAAATAATTTATGTTCATAAATGTGTTTTTCCTATATAGACTATAGTAAATTTTACCCCCTCCCCAGGGGAAAATCTGAGATCCCAGGGAGATGAAATTCACAATTGTTGTAAAGGACCCAAGACCTTTCCATCTATGAAGAGTATTTGATTCTATCAGTTCCAGAATTTCATAAGAAGATTTTTGAAGTTTTAGCTTATTTAACCCCTTTTGGCCCCACCCCTAAGGCCTCTGGGAGTCAGTCATGGAAAATTTGTTAATAGGAATCAATGGCTATTTCATAGGGATAATTCTGACAACATTTGACTCATTTCCTTTTACAAATGCTCAAAAATGTGTTTTCCCTATATAAACTATAGTAAACTTTACCCCCTCCTCAAGGGGAAACCTGAGACCCCAGGGTCATACAATTCACAATTTTTGTAAAGGACCTTTAGACCTTTCTATTTGTTAAGAGTATTTGATTCCATCACATCTGTGAGTGGAGAGGAAGATTTCTGAAATTATAGTCAATTTACCCCTTTTGGCCCCTCCCACAGCCCCCAGGGGGGTGGGGACCATATAATTCACAATTTTGATTTGCCTTATGCCTTAGAAGGTTTGTGCAAAATGTCATGGAATTTGCTTCAGCGGTTTGTGAGAAGAAGTCGAAAATGTAAATTATTTACGGACATACGACGCACGATGGACAAAACGGACAAAAGGCGATTAGAATAGGTCACTTGAGACTTCGTCTCAGTGACCTAAAAGAAACCTTGGATGAATTTCATTGTGGAATAAGTGAGTGTAAAAGATCGGTGTATTGGTATTACTCGTGTTTTTATAACTGTTATCTTACCAAGATAAATAAACTTTCATAAATTAGCTAAGTTTTTGGACCCTGTTTAAACTAGTGATTTTGTATGCCTATATACCAGTTTTTAGGTGTATTTGAATATAACTAGCATTTTGAACTCGTATATGGTTTTGCTGTTTTGTAAATTTTGGCAAAATATGCAAAAACAAAAATAGTCATACAAAATATCACTAGTTTAAACACGATTTTAAACCGAAAAATGTTTTAGCTAATGATATGGTGAACTGATGCTATATTGTCTTCATAATTATAGTAATTATGATACTCCTTCCTTTTTGAGACGCCAACTGTTGTACCAATGGAGGTCCAGCTCCTGTAAATATCCAATCCATATAATATTAGTTTAATCTATATTTGCCTTTAATCCAGAACGAGAAAAAGGTCATCATCAAAGTATAAATGTTGAATAATCTGCATGTTAACTTTATATTTAATAAGGGTTGTCAATGTTAATACCATTCACATTCGGATTCAATTTAAAGTGCCATTATGTTTTCGGGGGAAAAATTACCGTCATCGAATTGCTAGGTATTGTTTTTAGTGTAAATATCCATGAAATGCCAAAACTTAACTTTGACAAAAAACTAATCAGACTAAAATCTTTGTTAAAAGTATGGAAAAGAAGATCTTTAACACCTATAGGAAAAATTCACATTATCAAATCCCTACTTATCTCACAATTCAACCATCTTTTCATATCTCTTCCCAATCCAGATAATAAATCTATAAGCAAACTCAATTCAGTATTATTTGACTATTTATGGAATGGGAAACCCGACAAAATTAAAAGGGAGACAACCACACAAAACTATGTTAATGGAGGATTGAAAATGATAAATACCATAGCTTTTATAAATTCTCTTAAACTTACATGGGTAAGAAGACTTTATCAGACTAAAGAGAAATGGCAGACAATTCTATAAACTTTTATCAAAATATTGATCTTCTTTCAAATTGCGGTTCGGAATATATAAAGATGTGTGAAAATAAATGTAAAAATAAATTCTGGAGTGATGTTTTTAAATCGTGGTATATGTTAAGCTTAAAATATAACGAGAAAATCTGTCAGGAAAACATTTTGATGGCTCCTATTTGGTATAACAGTGATATTAAGGTGGATAGGAAGATAATCTTCTGTAAAAACTATTATCAGAAAGGTGTGTGTATCATAAATGACATTGTTAAGAGTGTAGAAGGAAGTTAATTTACACATATCAAGAATTTATTCAGATTTACCAAGTAAACACAAATTTTTTACAGTACCAAGGTCTTGTTTCAGCTACCAAAAAACTAATTTCTTCATATGATTTACAAAGAAAACAAATTCATTATCCATATATGCCTATTAATCTGCAACTCTTTCTCAAAGATAGAAAAGAATCAAAACTGTTTTATAACTTTTTAAACAAGTCCGATATAATACCGTCTGGTCCTAGAAAATGGAATGCAATTTTTTAACAATATAGATCATGAAACTTGGTGTAAAATATATAAAATTCCATTTAATGTTACAACAAATACTAAACTATAGTGGTTCCAATAAAGATTAATCCATTATATTTGGCAACGAATTCATTTTTGTTTAAAATCAGAGTAGTTATCTCCCCTATTTGTGTACTCTGCAATACTGAGCCTGAAACTATTATACACTTGTTATGGGAGTGTGAGGAAATGCAAGGATTACTTGAAAGTTTTGACACATTATTACAAGCTCTCTTAATTCCCTTTTCTGTTAATAAAAAATCCTTTCTTTTTGGACTCTTGCATGAAAATTATCTCCATAGTAATAGAGTGGACAATGAAATTATCATAATTATAAAGCAATAGATTTACAGAATGAGATGTTTACACAACTCATTAAGCATCAACGCTCTTATCAACACAATTAAAGACCATTATACAATTCAAAAATATATTTCAAATAGTAAAGATGAAAAAGTAAAACTTAAATTTGAAAATGAATGGAGAAAATGGGAAAAACTAATCAAGTTATAATTGCACTTGGTCACACATTTGCTTTATTTAACTTTTTAAATCCATATTTATATTTCATTTTATTCCCCCCCCCCCTTCCCCTGCACAAAGCCGAAATTGCATTTTTTTTTTTGTTTAAAGATTTTCTATACAGTTATAATTGTTCCTCCGTCTCCATCCTACCTAGACTCTTTGTAATTTTTTTTTCGTTCTTTTCCTTTTTCTTTCTTTATAACTCTATCACTCTTTCTTTTTTCTTCTAATCCTCTTTGACTCCTTTCCTTAATATTCAGTACAATATAATTTTTCTCCTCATCTCCAAACTCCTAATTCGTATTTGTATGTATGTGAATGTATACTGTATGCATGTGTTAAATATATGTGTATTTTTTTAAAGAAAGTATGTATGTGTTTGAGAGTCCATTGAGTGTATTTGTATATTTAATTGTACTGAGTGAAAATCATGAATAAAAAGATAATTATAAAAAAAATTACCGTCATAAAGTATCAAACATTGCTGAATGATAGAGCATATACCCTTATGAAAGTATCCGCTAATGAAAAGTGTCCAACGTTTTTACATGTTTTTCAAAAACAACAGAAAACTCTTCGTATAAGAGGGTGTTTCCCGACTCCTTGCCACAGAGCATATACAGAGCTACAAAAAATCTAAACATATCGAGTTCGCATGCAGAAAAATGGAAATTTCCAAAACGCTGTAGATGACGTACATTGTAAATTCTAAAATAAAACATAAAAAATCACTGTCTTCGAACACAAATGGGCTCATCAAAACAGGAGTAAGAACGAGTCAAACTCTGGTAACTACAACAATTTAGCGATCAATATAAAAAAGTTCCTCGATCTCTAGTAAGCACTTCTATTTGACTGCACGCTTTATTGTACATAAAAATCGATCACGTATTTGTTAAGTGTTTCCTGAAGAGGGTGACTCGACATGTAAACAAATAAAGGAAACACAAGTACAAGTCAGGTAGTTTGCACGGAAGGTTGAAGAACAGATAAGTACAGCTGGATATAATTTAATTTCATTTATACTACTATATGGATGTATATCCAATCAGCCTTTCTATCATGCACACTGTATACACAAGAACTTGGCACGAATATGCATATATAGATACACTATTTGTATACTTACATGCATCGGGTCCAATTAAAATAATGTTTTAGGCTGTTTAAAAATGTATATAATTATTCATATGCCTGAATGATGTATCTGGGTTGCGCATTATGAAATTATTAACAGTCCATCCATAAAAAGTATTGGCACATTTATAGTCCTTTTACAACTGTTGAATGTATAATAATACATGTTAAATCATTAAATATTGTCACTTGTGCCGGATTAATAAACTTGAATTAACATATGTTTAATATCATATTGGAGCACTGGTTACTTCATTCCTAGCTCCAGTTGCTACATCATACTTATTGATGTATATCGTGTAATTGCACTTACTATGCTATTGACTTTTGTAAATTGGCGTCAGTATTTATCATTAATACGAATCTTTTCATTAATACTGTTACAAGCAAGAATAACAGAAATGAGAAACTAGCAGCTAAATTCAAAACACAATTTATTTATATATACAATATTATATTATTTATATATACAATATTATATAAAGATGTTTTAGAATAATTGGTGATGGTACAAGAGTAATACGATAATTTCAAGTGTTACATATCTGTATCCGAATATCCTGGTATAATCCTTGATCCTCCCAGGTTCCGAATTAACAACAATCACAAATCCATGAGGAGAATGAATGTCCACAGATAATTTGTTAAGTTCCAGGCAATATGAATAAATCCACACAATATGTTGTAATAATCCACAGATAAAGTCACAATAGCTCTCCCAATAGAATCTATTATAGCGCTGTACAATTCATGATATGTCTAACTACAGGTTTCAGAGTTCTAATTAGCCTTGGACAGCTGAAGTATATATAGCTAAACCCTAATTCAACAATATTGGAAAACCTTCTACTTCTAGAAATATCTAACTAAAAACAGTAAACAATTAAACATTTCTAACGTTCTGGAAATAGATCATTATATATCCCTACTTATAATCAACATGTTTACTAACATGTGCCATGCAGGTAGGGCGTAAGAATTGTACCTGCTCCCCCTATTGCATGATCGTAAAAGGCGACTAAATTTAGGATCTTATCTTTTCTCTTCTTATCTTTCCTAATGCCTCCCTTGGCACCGCCTCACTTTTGGCCTTGAGTTGAGCGTTCGCCCTTGTGAGGAAGGCTCTGGGTTCTGTCCCCTGGCCGAGACACACCAAAGTCTATAAAAGTGGTAGTTTCTGCTCCTGCTTAGCGCTCAGCATACAGGGAGTGGGACGACTGGTTCGTCCGTTGTCAGTATAATGTGACCGGATGGGGTTTGTTGCTTGGTGTCTTCGGCGGCATGCTTCAGTGATATAGCACTATAAAAAGGGCAACACTTCCACTATACAAGAAGACACAACATGAATATACCGCAGTCTCCCAAAAGTCACCTCGCACAACATACACGCAACACACCGCATACATGGGAGGCCGTCCTTACATGACCATAGCTGTTAATAGGACGTTAATAAATCAAAGAAACAAACCCTTAAAACATAAATGCCACAGAGCCCTCCCATCAAGTTTCTCTAGTCGATGGTGAACTTGTTGTACAAGCAAATACGACTAAAAACAAAATACTGACATTAAAAGTTGGACTGATGCATTCATAATATATACTAGCATCTACCTAACATCAAACCCAGGTCATTCCCAGGGTATCCTTTAGATTGGGGGCCTTACATTCGAATGATATGGGTTTTAACCAGTATGATGAACAATACAGACTCCGCAAATTTAGAGACCCTTCTTCATCTTGAGGATATATGGACACATAGCTTTGGTTGTTATATATGCAGTCAACGGGAGCCCATGCCCAGGGAAGCTCCTCTCATAACATAAATGTCCCTGTTACACCCAATCGTTGTGATTATAACTACAAGGGTTATTGCTCTCGGCAAGAATGTCATTATAAACATAAATGCATGCGTTGCAATGAGAATCAACCTTCAATAAAGTGTTGTGTCTCGCTGTCTCATGATAGCTCCCTCTTTCGATTGCGTGCTTCACAATCAAACAATAAGCAGTCAGGCTCGGGGAAAAGCTCTGTCCCCACCACAAATTCTGTGGGCTCTGGGAAAGTCCCCAATTAACGTACATAACCTTTCGATTATGCTTAAGGAGTATCCTAACACGGAAGTAGCCTATACCCTGCTCTCTGGGTTTGAGGAAGGTTTTCGTCTCCAGTATGCTGGCTCTAGGATAACATCTGAGGCAAGAAACTTGTCATCTGCAGTGTCAAATAACAGAGAACTAAGTGATAAAATAGCTAAAGAAATAGATTTGGGTAGAATAGCCGGTCCTTTTGATAGTAAACCAATTTCAACTCTTCACATTTCGCCCATAGGTTTGGTCCCACAAAGAATGGGGGAATGCGTCTCATTACTCACTTATCTACCAGGGAACAGTATAAATGGCTCCATTGACCCTGTGATATGCTCAGTTTCTTACACTTATTTTAACAAGTTGTGGATAGGATTTCATAGGCTCGGTATAGGTTGTTTGATTGCTAAAAATGACAAAGTCAGCATTTCGTCTCCTACCTGTTAATCCAGCAGATTTTGATAGATTAGGCTTCAAATTTTAAAGCAAATATTCCATTGACAAATGTCTTCCCATGGGCTGTTCCATTTCATGTTCCTTGGTTGCAAAATTTGCTTCATTTTTAGAGTGGGCAGTTAGGCAGCAGTCTGGTTTGGATTCAGTTTACCATTACCTAGATGGCTTCATATTTTGGGGGAAAGTAAATTCAGATGAATGTGAGGTTTTAATGGGTACATTTGACAGTGTGTTCACATCTCGGGGTACCTATGAGCTTAAAGATGAAAACCTGAAGTGCTGATAGTATCTCGTATGTGTTTAAAATCAATACAATGCAATAAAACAAGCTGAGAGGAGAATCACATGGCATGTAGGAGGATCTTCCCCTCTCAATAGATAGGAATGTGTAAAATATGTGTGTCCAATTCGGAGCCGAGAGAGAACAAATAATATTGGACATTGTGAACGCGATAACTCTATTAAATATATACCGATCTTCATTAAATTTTGTATGTCATTAGTAAGATCTCGAACGAGCTCGAAAATCAGCGCGAGTTGACTTAAATGTAAGGAGCTATTGCCCTTTGCACCAATAATTATCCCTGGACCTTGTGAACGTTATAACATGAGTAAATATAAACCGAGCTTAATGAAATGGTGTATGTAGACTAACATTAGAAAGATCTCGGACGAGTTTGAAAATCAGCTTGATTTATTGCCCATTGCAATAATAATAATTGAACCTTTTGAACACTATAACTCGTGAAAATATTAACCGAGCTTAATGAAGTTTGTATTAAGACTAACAATGGAAATATCTCGGACAAGTTAAATATTAGCTTGATTCGACAGTAATTTACGGAGTTATTGCTCTTTTTCACTAATAGTTATGATGATTGGACATTGTGAATACCATAGCTTGAGTAAAATATGCACCCAGCTTAATTTAAAGAGGTAGTGTAATGTGGAAGCAAACCTTAAATAAAATCTTTAATAAACCATTAAAAATAGTATAACACGAAGCAAAATTTTTTTCCGGTGCGTCATTTCACATATACAAGGCGTAAAAGTAATCTCCGTTCAAAAACATACCTTTAGAATTTTCAACTTTAGGGAATTCCCCTTTTAACCGGAAGTGACGTACTGTGAGCAACGATGGCTTTGTGCTCGATGCGTCTCCATTTGAAAGCATCGCATTATAACTCATCGCCTCTTTATATTTGAATCTCTTTTTTACGTACGTATACAGCTTTTGTATGCCTAAATTTTTTCACTACAAATGTGATAAGAATGGCAAGGATGACGGTGCATTGTTGTAGCAGGCTGCAGCGGTATCAGGACATCTCGGCACTTTGTGACCTCTGCACGGCTATGCACTTGGGATAATTTTTCACCTCGACATTTTCCACGATATCTCGGCACTTGTCGGTATCTTTGTCGGTATAATGATATAAAGATACATCATTAGCCTAATCTTAAATGCCTCAATTATAAATCCTTGTTATATAAAACACTGCAGTACAGTAGGCCTACCCCTTTTATAATTATTTACAGAATACGAACATAAATTGTAAAAATTAAGATTGATCATAATTTTCGGCACTTGTTTATTTTGAGTTATCACAAATTTAAATGCATGTACAAGAATATTTCTCTTTTCTTTTAAAATTCTAAACAACGATGTAGATCTAAATCTTATGTCATAAACACACGTGTTCCGTGGTACAATAATAATGTACATTGTAGTTCAGACTTCCGAATGTGTCAATTTACGATATATTTATACATATAAATATTAATCATTTTTCTTTCAAGTCGGTTAAGATCTGCAATTATCTCTCATATCATACAATAATTAGTTTACGGCAAATTAAATCCTTAAAATTAGAGTCAATGATAAATGGTAAAAGATGCATGGAATATAAATAATGCTGTCGATAGACTTTTGAAGCGTGTAGTAACTTACAGAATATCGACTTAATCCCGACTTCAAGTACTAGGCCTAGTTAATCGGTAAGAGAATAAAATATGCTCCAATTTATTGTTTTCAGCATTTTTGAAGATGCTCCACTGCTGACAAGTGTTTTTTTTTCTCTATCAAAAACAAGAGCAGACGACTTAGTATTACAAAAGTTACTCTACATTATCACCACCATTGAAAAGTTTATGCATCTAATTTTACTTCAAGATAAAGATATAAAAAAAATAATTGCATCCCGAAAAAATCCGTGGCACTATGTCCTATATGCAATGGAGTACTGATTACGTATGCACCAAAATCAAATTACATACGCGATTAAACACCAATTATAATATAGTTCAAATGGTGAGTATCGTTTATACTCTGTCGGCGGTGGAGCATCTTTAATAAATTGACTGTAATTTATTTTTCTGATATTCTCAACTGGAATATTTGCAGCATATTGATCATCGTATCGCTATAAGTCTATAACAACATGATTAAAAGACATCTGACACGAACACATGCGTTTTTATGTAATAAATCTTGTACCGAAGTACATGTATATGGTTTTTGCAGGAGGTCGCCGTATTGTCCTCATGCGACGACAGAGGCCACGCCCCCGCCATAGCATTGGCTACTAGCCTCGATGTTCACATGTCAGTCAATTATAATTATAGTCCGATTTTCATAATAATTTTTTTGTTTTTGTTAGATTAAAATTTTCTTTCAGAATAAATGAAGGAACATTTCCATTACACTACCTCTTTAAGCTTTGTATGTACACTAACATTTGAAAGACCTTGGACGAGTTGGAAAATAAACTTGATTCCACTCTAACTTAATTTCAGAGTTATTGTTCTTTGCGATAATAATTATTGAACCTTGTGAACACGATAATGTGAGTAAATATGCACCAGTCTTAATGAAACTTTGTTTGTAGACTTATAATAATTATGTTCTTATTTCATGAACGAAAGACATCAGTTGGCTAGCAAATCGTATAACTAGTTTTTATCAAATATCAGGTGACCGTTAAGGCCCATGGGCCTCATGTTTTATTTTGACAATAAAAACATATCCTGTATTTTGTTTTATCAAATATATATTTTGAATTACATTTCGATATCAAATGAAATCACTAATAAAGATGATAAAACATAATTGGAAAAAAATGTCCATATAATAAACTAAATATACTGACAACGGGCGAACCTGTTGTCCCACTCCCTGTGTACTGAGCGCTAAGCAGGAGCAGAAACTACCACTTTTATAGACTTTGGTGTGTCTCGGCCAGGGGACAGAACCCAGAGCCTTCCTCACAAGGGCGAACGCTCAACTCAAGGCCAAAAGTGAGGCGGTGCCAAGGGAGGCATTAGGAAAGATAAAGTCAGTTAGGAAGAAAGAAAAGAAAAGATCCTAAATTTAGTCGCCTTTTACGATCATGCAATAGGGGCAGCAGGTACAATTCTAACGCCCTACCTGCAGGGCCATTATACATAAATAAATGAACAACACTTGACATAAAAATGTATACATGACATATGAAATCATGACATATGAAATATTATTACATTATTACATTAAACCTACAAACATTACAAAACTCTACAGCATATAAAATAACATACTGGATTGGATTTAATCATTTCTCACAAATCAAATACAACTTTTCTATTCTTCCTAACCGACTTTATCCTTCCTAATGCCTCCCTTGGCACCGCCTCACTTCTGTCCTCTGGCCGAGACACACCAAAGTCTGTAAAAGTGGTAGTTTCTGCTCCTGCTTAGCGCTCAGCAAAAAGGGTTTGTTTGTTTGTTTGAGTTTTACGGCCCATCGACAACTAAGGTCATTTAGGGCCAAACTACAAGTCATGCATTAATATCAGGATAAAAGTTCAGGGTAAGAAAAAGCAAGTAAGGACTAAAACACAGATTGTAAACGTTAATTTGATAAAAAAAAAAAAAGTTTGCATGGGATAAAATAAATTTGGCTAAAACACATGAGAAAACTCATGCAAAAAGTTGATGAAACGATGAAATGTTGAGTTGATACGATGTATGATGAGAAAACGTTCATATTTTGCTTAAAATACCGGAGTGGGACGACTGGTTCGCCCGTTGTCAGTATAATGTGACCGGGTGGGGTGTGTTGCTTGGTGTCTTCGGCGGCATGCTTCAGTGATATAGCACTATAAAAAGGGCAAAAGTTCCACTATACAAGACACAACATGAATATACCGCAGTATCCCGAAACACGCACTTCGCACAACATACATGCAACACACCGCATACATGGGAGGCCGTCCTTACATGACCATAGCTGTTAATAGGACGTTAATTAAAAAACAAAGATGTATAATTTGTGACAATAGGCTATGTAAAGTTCTTGTTATTGTTGTCTGTTGATAGGTTTTACCTGTCGGTATTTGTATTGTACGTAATTAGTGTTCGATAGCCGCACGTGCAGTCACTGACCGTGGCTGCGGGCTAGATCGGAATAGGCCTATTATTTCTATGTTTATACGGGAGTACGACCTCATTGGTTAGATTGGGTTACGGGTATATAAGGACAGCGTGACAGTGTCACGCCCCTGTCATTCTTTCACCGGATTTTGGGGAGCAGCATCAAGGCGAGATTGGGCTCTAGATTGAAGTAACTCGGTGAGGAAAACCTGCATCGCCAGACGGAGACAGTTGCCGAGTGAGCAGTGGGGCACGTACGCCAGGTGATTGGTGACGTACGGGGCGGCAGGGACGCCGGCGAATTGGCGTAGGGTTGCCGGAGCGCCAGGACGAACTGCGAGGGCATAGTGGGGCGATGGCGATGTGGATTGCGCCTTACTGAGTTACTAGGTAGCGCCCGTATTCACGCCGGCGTTCTGTAAACGTTACGCCCGTTTTGCGCAAGAATTACGCCCATAGCCTAACATAACTAAGAGCCGTACTCCCAGTGAATATATACTGTGTCTAGTGATGTGGTGTACTAATTAATTTTGTGTATCAAACCGGCGCCAATAAATTATCATCATGTTAATAGTTGTTGTTGGGTTTTTGTCAATCTGATTAAAATACAGATCCTTATTATCACTACGTTTGATAAGAGGATCTGAGAACATCCCATTAGGGGTCACGTCAAGATGACCTTTTGAAATGGCCAATCAAATTGGCACTGCCAGAATCTTGACTGGGGACGAAATAGTTTGATAAAGCTGTCCAAATTATTTTCGTGTGTGTAGCCATCTCGCCCGAAGTGCACAACAAAGCTTATTATATATGTATACTGGGTCGAAAAGACATTTTCAATTGATGTTGTTTGGTGTAGAAACTGCATTTGCTCTGAAGTACACGTGGTATAAAGGTCATCTGGACGTGACCCCTTATGGGATATTGTCAGATCCTCTATTGAACGGAGTGGTTATAAGGATCTGTGTTTTAATCAGATTGGGTTTTTGTTAGAGGGATGGATGTAACAGACACTACGCCGCATATACACGGTGGATCCTTTACAGTTTTGATTGATACAGGACATGTTGAGAGACATCATCAAACGCTAATCCACTATATACTTATGTCGGCATGATACGGATATGTCATCAGTGTTCCTTTCAGGTTGGCAAAAATGAGTAAAAATGATTTAAATTACAAAACAAGAGATCCCAGAGGGATCTTGGCGCCCACCAAAGAAAGATCTATGTCTGACAATGGAAAGAGGGATCTTTTCCCTGCTTTTCAAACACATGACATATAAAATTTGAGACAGATCGCTATAGTAAAGAAATAGTGGTAACAAACTTCAACAATGAAATCTAAGATGGCGGCCGGTTGGCCATCTTGTTTACCGATCAGTCCCGAAAGGCCTTATGCATCAGTCCTAAATGGTACTATGCACAACTAGGGTACAAGGGGAACCTGCATATGAAATTTGAGAAAGATCCCTTCAGTACTTTCTGAGAAATAGCGGTAACAAGCTTTAACAATCAAAATCCAATATGGCCGTCGATCGGCCATCTTGTTTACCGATCGGTCCCAATTAACAATATGCACAACTAGGGTCCTTGGGGAACCTTCATATGAAATTTGTAAACAATACCTTCAGTACTTTTTGAGAAATAGCGGTAACAAACTTTAACTATCAAAATCCAAGATGGCTGCCTGTCGGCCATCTTGTTGACCGATCAGTCCCAAAATGCAATATGCACAACTAGAGTCCTAGGGAAACCTGTACATAAAATTTGAGAAAGATCCCTTCAGCACTTTTTGAGAAATAGCGGTAACAAACTTTAACTATCAAAATCAAAGATGGCCGCCTGTCGGCCATCTTGTTGACCGATCGGTCCCAAAATGAAATTTGAGAAAGATCCCTTCAGCACTTTCTGAGAATTAGCGGTAACAAGAATTGTTAACGGACGGACGGACGACGGACGAAAGGCGATTTGAATAGCCCACCATCATCACCACCATCTGATGATGGTGGGCTAAAAATTCTGAATTCAGATTTGATGGTACCAAAGGCCCTTCACAAAAAAAATGTTGATTTCGTAGCCCTGAAGTCTCCGATTTTTATAAGGATCTCTATTTTGATCAGATTTGAAGTAAACTATAGTAAATTTGGCCCTCTCCCTAGATGGATATAAGTGAGGTTAAGAACGTCTTTAACATGTTTCATTTATTCCAAAAACCTATTTCTATTATGTGATTTTACAATAAATAGCTTAAGCTGAAAGAACCAGCTGTCACGGAAATCCAATAACCTCTGGTTTCTAAAATTTCTAATGCAGATCCACGGTATTAACAATTGATCACACTCCACTCCACATAAAAGGCCATTTTGCATTCATATCGCATATAATCTCCGTAGACGAAGCTTAATCGGGCAAAAATCAAAAGATTTCGAGACATATCAAAACCTGATCATGTCGAGATAGTAGAGAAAATGTTGCATACGGATTTAAAAAAAAAACCCCAATTTAATTGGATTGTCATCTGATCTATCAAAATATTTTGCCAGTTAATCTCTGATAAAAACTTGGAGTAGGAGGTCTTTAACTCCTATTGGTAGGATTCATATTATTAAATCATTACTAGTATCACAGTTTAATCATCTTTTTATTGCTCTTCCCAATCCAAATGAAAATTTTATAAAGAAGTTGAATACAATTTTATTTCAATATTTATGGAATGGTGGGTGTGACAAAATTAAGAGAGATGTTGTAGTTCAAGATTATCTGAATGGAGGCTTGAAGATGCTTAATATTGATGCTTTTATTTCCTCCTTAAAGCTTAACTGGATAAGAAGGTTATTCCAAACTACAGAGAAATGGCAAGCCATCTTAAAAACTTACATTAACATTGACTTACTGGCAAATTGTGGTAGTGAATATATACTTGTATGTATGAATAAATGTAAAAATCAGTTCTGGAAGGATGTTTTCAGATCTTGGTATACAATATAATTTGAATCAAGAAAAGTTGGGAAATTATGTTGAGTCTGTCTTTGGAATCACCTCTTTGTGGTATTAATAACAGATATGTGTCGGGAGGGAAATCAATTTTTTTATATGAATTGGTATAATAAAGAGTTGTTCACCATATGTGAATGTTATGAAAAAATAATTTCCAACAGGCTCTTTCTTTTTCTCTGAATGAGTTTCTCACGATGAAATGACGCGGGATAACTAGCAATTTTTTTTGCAATATCATGGGTTTCAACACATTGCAATCGAGAAAGGTAATTACAGGTGTAATTTTATAAGTATGGATAATGTTGTTATTTTCCCGCATTTATTACCATTGAATTTAATTCCTTTTTTTGAGCATAGCAAAACTGGTAAAGGCTTCCAAGATTTTTTAGCATAGTTGGTAAATAATAATCTTATCAGCCTTCTGGGAAAGACTGAAATGGAACAGGTTATTTGATGATTTAGATGATCATGATTGGATGAATATTTACCAAAATTTCTTTTTCAACGTCAACAATAACGCTAAGCTTCAGGTGTTTCAGTTCAAGAGTATGTTCATCATATTTTGACAACTAATATTTTCTTATTAAAATGTCTGGGTTTACCATCCGCTTGTGTATCTTGGTGTACTCTGGAAAGGGAGACCCATCAACTAAATATTTTATGGGATAGTAATGGAAGTCCAAACACTGTTACAAAGTTTTGAAGCACTATTACGAAGCATTACTTATACCGTTTTGCAGTGACATAAGAAGTCCTTTTCTTTTTGGACTGATTTCTGATAATTTTCCATACATTAATAAGGTTGATATGAAATAATTATTAGTTATTAAACAGTATATTATAACAAAATGCGATGTTTTCTACAGCTCATTACATGTTTAAATTCCTTTAATTAAAACATATACATAAGATCATTATCAATGTTCAAATATATTGCTTACTGGTAAAGGTGTTTCAATGAAGGAAAGGTTTGTTTATAGAGTGGAGTAATGGAAAAAACTCATTGGAATTTTCTAATATGTTATTCTTCTTGCTAACATGTTTATTTTACTATGTGTACGCACACAAACGTAAACCTTGACTAAGGGAAAAAGCAAAAAAAAAAAAAAAAAAAAAAAACAACAAATTACTTGGCTAGCCTACCCTTCTCCTTCTTTGTTTTATTTCTCCTGTGGTTATATCTCTTTCTTTTCTTCTTCTCCTTTTTTCTCTTTGTTTGTTTTCCTTCCTACTAAAAAGTGCGAATACCATGGTATTTATTTTAATAGCTACCCATTTTAAAATAAGTTAAAAGATAATATAATCAAAACTTCACTTTAACAAAAAAAATGTTTGGAAATTGAAAGAGGTGGTGTAAGGTAAATGAAAATGATGATTGAATGAATCATATGTTGAAGATCATATATGATACTAGCAATGTTAGAAAGATGATGAATATGGTTCTAACATATGCAAATGTAATAATGACTTTGAGGATGTATGAAATGTGAATAATGACCATAGTATTTTGTATGTATGGTTGATAATTTTGAAGAGATGAGGATGGTAAACGTGAAGAATGATAAGGAAATAATTCATGTAATGTGTATTGCATATTGGAAAAACTGAATGAAAAATAAGTTATAAAAAAAAATATTTTGCCAGTTGAATAATGGACAGTTTTACTCACACATTTCTACATTATATCAAACTGTGTTACTGGTAACGTTTGGAGGAGTATCAGAGGTACAAATGAAATATCATCTCCGAGTGTATACCCCAGATATATACCCCACCAGCAAAGTGGTAGAGAACAAATAGATATTTTGTAAAAAAACATTTCCTACTATAATTCAACTATTTTTTTTTCAAAATGTCTACATAACGGATCTATACAATCTGATTAAAAATAAGAGTCCTTAATACAG
>SAYR01061383.1:43652-62265 GCA_004382745.1 Argopecten irradians irradians | reverse complement strand
CCCAAAAAAAACAACCAAATAACTTGGCTAGCCTACCCTCCCCTCTTTGTTTATTTCTCTCTGGTTATCTCTCTTCTTTTCTTCTTATCTCCTTTTTTCCTTCTTTGGTTTCTTTTCCTTCCTACTAAAAAGTGCAATACACATGTATTTATTTAATAGCTACCAATTTTTCAAAATAAGTTAAAGATAATATGAATCAAAACTTCACTTTACAAAAAAATGTTTGGAAATGAAAGATGTGTGAGTAGTAAGGATAGATGAAAATGATGATTGAATGAATGCATATGTGAAGATCATAATGATACTAGTGCAATGTTAAGAAATGGATGAATGAATATGGTTCTAACATATGCATGTAATAATGACTTGAGGATGTATGAAATGATGATAATGACATAGTATTTTGTATGTATGGTTGATAATTTTGAAGAGATGAGGATGGTAAACGTGAGAATGATAAGGAAATAATTATGTAATGTGTATTGCATATTGAAAAACTGAATAAAAAATAAGTTATAAAAAAAATATTTTGCCAGTTGATAAATGACAGTTTTACTCACACATTTCTACATTTATCAAATGTGTTACTGTACGTATTGGAGGAGTAATCCAGAGGTACAATGAATGAATAATCATCCGAGTGTATACCCCAGATATACCCACCAGCAAAGTGGTAGATGAACAACATACATATTTTGTAAAAACATTTCCACTATAATTCAACTATTTTTTTTCAAATGTCTACATAACGGATCTATACAATCTGATTAAAATACAGATCCTTACATTACATCGTCACGTCCAGATGACCCATATACCACGTGAACTTCTTATCCAATCCATTTTCTACACCTTGATCAAAAGAATTCTGACAGTCTTTTCAAACTATTTTGTCCCTTAAAATTAACTGTCAAGATGTTGTAGGTAGCAATTTGATTGGCCATTTCCAAAGGTCATCTGGACATGATTCCTATTGGGATTTTCACAGATCCTCTTATATATAATGCTAAACAAATAACAAGTGTTCCAGAATTACAAAAACAAATGTACTAGAAAACACTACATAAATACACCGCAGCCTCCAAAAGCATACAGACATCCACATTGCGCATATGTGAAGTCGTCCTTAAAGCCACAAAATCTGTATCTTGAAGGTCCGTAAATCAACAAGAGAAAATTAAGGTACATACATTATACAAGGTTATTGACTTTCCACTACAAAGAATGTCCCAGAAGTATGTCGTTCATGTTAGTAGGGACTTAAAGCACGACTACAATATCGTTCCAATCCCACATTAATTTCCCTACACGATTGAATACTTACACATACCATATCGTGTAGACTTTATGTGTAAAACAGTTGTCGAAATAGTATACATTTACATGCAACTACAAAGGTCACAAGCAAGCCATTTGACTAAGAAGGTTTTTTTATCATACAGAAGACATACCATCTACAAAAAGATTAAAAAAACCTTCTTCAGTGAAAATAACAAAATAGCTATCTTAATTGAAATCTCAAAAAATGTCACATATTTGAAAAACCAATATTCACAATGCGATACCTTTTGTACAGGTTGAAATAAATATCACCGCTTTAATGGAAGATGAAGTTTTTTCCGAACTTCGGAGACAGGATATTGATTAAGGACTTTGCTTAAAGGAACTAAGCAGAACAAAACAGAGTGTCGCTTCTTGGTAGGCTAGGAAGCAAAATCGCTAACAAGATGGAAAAAAGGAAAAGAAGTTATGCTACTGAGAAACATGCTGACGACAGATCAGCCAAACTAGTCGGAAACAAAAATGACATTAAAAGTGTTAGGCGAGTTGAATTAGGATGGATGAAATATGACAGTGGTTTGTTTATTTGTTTCAATATTTTAACGTCCTATTAAGAGCCAAGGTCATGTAACTACGGCCTCCCATGTATGGAGTGTCTAGAGTGTGAGTGTGTGTGTGTGTGTGATAAAGGTGGTCACAATGCCACACAAGGATGAGGAATACGGCACTTGCAAGTGTCTACCACCTTGCCCGTTCTCCAATTGAGCTGTTCTGTTCGTGACGGTACATCCGCTCTGGGGGCGAACGTCTTGAGGGGTTTTGTGGGACATCATTCATCGACTACGATTAACTTCAAGTTACAAAGGCCTACCTTATTTAGATATTAGGCATGTAGCTTGCTGGTAAGCATTCCTTCAATGTCATATTGGTGATATAAAATGTTTATCAGAATCTTAAAACTTTAATTTATTTTTCTACTTCTTCGATGTAATCAACAGCTTGATACATGTAGTTATCTCAATTTGTCTATAAATTTACGATAGACCAGTTCTGTCTTTTATACTAAATTGGTTCCCCTTCACCCATGGAAGCATCAGACTAAACTAGAAATCAATCCCTTCATTCCTACAGAAGAAGAAGGATTTTTTTTTATTATAAAAAATGCTATATTTCCCCTACTAGGCCCCTGGTTCCCCTTCACCCAGGGTTGTTTGTTTGATTAATTAACGTCCTATTAACAGCTATGGTCATGTAAGGACGGCCTCCCATGTATGTGGTGTGTTGCGTGTATGTTGTGCGAGGTACGTGTTTTGGGAGACTGTGGTATATTCTTGTTGTGCCTTCTTGTATAGTTTGTTTAATTAACGTCCTATTAACAGCTATGGTCATGTAAGGACGGCCTCCCATGTATGCGGTGTTTTGCGTGTATGTTGTGCGAGGTGCGTGTTTGGGGAGGCTGCGGTATATTCATGTTGTGTCTTCTTGTATAGTGGAACTGTTGCCCTTTTTATAGTGCTATATCACTGAAGCATGCCGCCGAAGACACCAAGCAACACACCCCACCCGGTCACATTATACTGACAACGGGCGAACCAGTCGTCCCACTCCCTGTATGTGGAACGCTAAGCAGGATCAGAAACTACCACTTTTATAGACTTTGGTATGTCTCGGCCAGGGGACAGAACACAGTGAAATATATTCAACATCCAATGTTCATCTTCTCATCCACCTGACAGACAGAGTCTACTTTGTCCACATGGTGTTCATCATGTTTTTTAATCCGACCAGTCAATAATACTGTAATATTTAGTCTACGCGTTATGTTTAAGGTTTGTAATGTTATTATGGATTTAAAGATGCTCCATCGCTGACAAATGGTATTTATTCACTATCAAAAAGAGAAGCAGACGATTTAGTATTTTTCTTCAGTAACAAAAGTTACTTACTTTACACCATTACCACCTTTGAAAAGTTTGAGTTTCTAATTTTAATTCAAGTTCAAAAGATGAAAAATAATTAATTGCATCCCGAAAAAAAATCCATAGCACTATATCCTATATTGAATGAAGCACCGATTACGCATTCACCAAAGGCAAAATTAATTATTTTATATTATTTTTGTGTTAACTAGACCTATATATATACACGATTAAACACCTATTATTGTTTAAATGATGAATATCATTTATGCTCTGTCGGCTGTGGAGCATCTTTAATAAATGTGCTCTTGTATATATCATATCAAAGTGGTTTTTAGCTGTCATGGCGCGGCGTCCGTCGTTCCGTCAACATTTCCTTTAAATCGCTACTAGGGGAGGGGAAACAGAACTTGTATAAATTTTGGCTCTGACCCCCTGGGGGCAGGAGGGGAAATAGAGGTAAATCCTTTAAATCGCTACTAGTCATTGATTTCTACATGGATTGTAACTAAATTTGGCCACAAACATCCTTGGCGAAAGGGGGACAGAACTTGTATAAATTTTGGTTCTGACCCCCTGGGGGCAGGAAAGGCGGGGTCCAATGAGGATATAGAGGCAAATCCTTTAAATCGCTACTAGCCATAGAGTTCTACATGGATTATAACCAAATTTGGCCACAAACATCCTTGGGGGAAGGGGAACAGAACTTGTATAAATTTTGGCTCTGATCCTCAGGGGGCAGGAGGGGTGGGGGCCAATAGGGGATTTAGAGGTTAACATTAAAATTCCTTCAGAAAAGAAACAATGAACCTGTATTCAGAACATTACTTGGCATTACAAACCAGGTGAGCGATACATGCCCTCTAGGCCTCTTGTTTATTATTTATCATTGTAGTTCATAGCTCAAGGGGTCAGTGCTCAGCATTTTCTTCTGGAGACATCCCGTGACGATGTTGTTAAATAGCTGCAATATTGTAGCTCAAAAGACTTTATGACAGAAAATGGTGTCGTCTTTAGAGCTACAATTGGTGCCTACTATATGCAAACCATTAAAAAACGTTTGTTTGCATTTTTATCGTACTTGTTTGATATCGCTTACCTACTAGGCAATATAACTGAACCACATAAAACATCAAATTCTCATCGAGGCATTATTTTTTACATAATACATATGAAGGGAATTTATACGGCAAGTCCACAAATTGTGAATTTGACGTCTTGTGAGCGGTACGGCAGATATTAAGAATGGTAGTTATGTTTGTTTTGGACAAAAATGATATCTTAATACATGTATACACATAAAATAATTGGAAACCTATAAAAAAGTATAGAAAACTAGGCCCGAGTGATTTTCGGAGGCAGTGCTCCACTACGACACATAGGGACCAATTCGTACCCGGCCAAAAGGTATAGTAGGCCGGGTACATATAATCGTTTTAGTTGTGGGAGGGCTTGAAGATATGACTGATGAAAGAAAACTTTGTCTGTTACTATGGTCATGTAAGGACGGCCTTCCATGTATGCGGTGTTGCGTGTATGTTGTGCGAGGTGTGTTTAGGGAGACTGTGGTATATTCATGTTGTCTTCTTGTATAGTGGAACTGTTGCCCTTTTTAAAGTGCTATATCACTAAAGCATGCCACCGAAGACACCAAGCAACACGCCCCACCCGGTCACATTATACTGACAACGGGCGAACCAGTCGTCCCATGCCCTATATGCTGTGCGCTAAGCTTTTATAGACTTTGGTGTGTCTCGGCCAGGGGACAGAACACAGTGAAATATATTCAACATCCAATGTTCATCTTCTCCACCTGACAGACAGAGTCTACTTTGTCCACTCTGGTGTTCATCATGTTTTCAATCCGACAAGTCAATAATACTGTAATATTTAGTCTACAAGTTATGTTAAAGGTTTGTAATGTTATTATGGATTTAATAAATGTGCTCTTGTATATATCATATCAAAGTGTTTTTTTATTATGTATCACAGTAGTTCATAGCTCAAGGGGTCAGTGCTCAGCATTTTCTTTTGGAGACATCCCGTGACGATGTTGTCGGAGGGCTTGAACATATGACTGATGAAAGAGAACCCCTGAGGCAAGTGACAAAACCTACAGGACATCGAAAAGGACGAGGATGCAAATTACATTTTTTATAAACATTCTACAACAGGAAAGCGAATGTTTGTCCACATATCTATCATTGCATGCTGTTGCCACAAGCAGTTCAAATTGGGGACAATAGGACGACTAATCAGTCATTCTACAATGAATCCTAACCTTATACATTCGGCCCGTCTCATAAAGAACAAAGTTCACATCCTCATTGCAGCAAACGATATCGAAGCAAACATTGAGCTGCAGTTTGACCAAGTGACGGGCATAACGTCTCTGGTGTCTTCGGCGGCATGCTTCAGTGATATAGCACTATAAAAAGGGCAACAGTTTCAATATACCTTTGTTTGTTTAATTAATTAACGTCCTATTAACAGCTAAGCTCATGTAAGGACGGCCTCACATGTATGCTGTGTTGCGTGTATGTTGTGAGAGGTGCGTGTTTTGGAAGACTGCAGTATATTCATGTAATGTATTCTTGTATAGTGCTATATCACTAAGCATGTCGCTAAAGACACCAAGCAACACACCCCACCCGGTCACATACTGACAATGGGAGAACCAGTTGTCCCACTCCCTGTATGCTGAGCGCTAAGCAGGAGCAGAAACTACCACTTTTAGACTTTGGTGTGTCTCGGCCAGGGGACGGAACCCAGAGCCTTCCTCACAGGAGCGAACGCTCAACTCGAAGCCAAAAGTGAGGCGGTGCCAAGTGAGGCATTAGGAAGGATAAAGTCAGTTAGGAAGAAGAGAAAAGATACAATTCTAACGCCCTACTGAAGACACTACACGAATATGAATCAAAAGTGGCAAAAATAAATATTTAACAATTATGGCAGAATCATAACTTAAATAAACTTTAAAATGCATTCATACCATTGGAGTAGAAGTCTATAAAATTACTTTAGAAGTTTATTAGACATGTAAAAAATGGTCGTCCGTGTGTGTGGTGTATGAAGAGTGCAAGGAGCCAAACGTTTGCGTTTATCATACGTGTCAGACGTTAAATTGTTTTTGTCTAGAACGTCAATTGTTAATCTGTTCTATCATGTCCTGTAGAGCAATTGAGGGTATTATCGTCCGTTCAATAGAGAATCTGATAACACGTCAGTCCGAGCTTCGTCAGATTTAATGCATTAACTACACATTGCTACATCAATGGACAACGACATTTCGTCCCAGTATAGATTTACAATTAGGTTTGTTGTTTGGACGAGATGACTTCGTACACCAAAATAATTCTGACAGTTTTTTCCAAACAATTTCGTCCCCTTAAGTCACATTTCCTCAGACTTAGCTGGGAGAAGGATTGGATACGAGGGTCTAAACAAACCTCGATATGATTTCACCTATGGGTGAACTGGAGTTGTCACTTCAGAGTTGGCAGGTGTTTTTTTACTCACTCCGAAAAGGACAGATGTTTTTTCACTCACTTTCGAGTGGGCAGGTGTTTTTCACTCACTTCGGATTGAGCAGGTGTTTTTTTTTCACTAATCACGTATGTAATTGCATCATATGAATATTTATAAATACTGATTTATACATTATCATGCATAGTACATTTGAAAAACAAAACAAACAGTGGTACATAAAACATTCATTGACAAAATAAAACATGAAATATTAAGTTATCAATATAGCACAACCATGAGCTTACAACGCGGGACACCATACCGTTGACTAACGTACTTGTCTAGCCGCGCCGTGATCAGTGCGGCTGATACAGGTAGCTTGAGCACTGCGCGGGAAAGTGGTGTACTAGCCGATCACCGCATAGTTTAAATATAGAACAACGCAATACAAACGCGTCGCTGACACCCACATGTTCGCGGTAAACTCTACTCCAACGGACGACGAACTGACGAAAAAAACAAGACTACGACTAATTGAACTATACACAAACGGTAAGACATACAACAAATGAGCAAATTAACCGGATTAATGAGATGCGGATGTCAAAAGAGAAAAACAGTTATCGCATCAGGATCTGTCAACGAATACGGGAATTTTCGTGACGGGGAAATTTTGTACCGAAAAAACATACACAAATGATAAACTTACATGATATATTGTTATTAATGCTGTGAATGTAAGGAGTTATTTTATGAATTACAAGGAAGATTTCTTTTCCTTACGGTAGCTTTTCAGACATAGCAGCCGTCAGTGCTTGGTAGTAATTACATATTGTATGACGTATCTATCTGTAGTCTAAACACAAATTCTAGTAGAATCTAGTACATTTTCTGGTGAACCATGATTTAAAAAATCATAAAAAATGCCATTTATTTTAGAAACATGTCTAAACAAATTCTAAATTGCTGGGTCACCGGTCGGTTCAGAAACTACGCCGCCTTGTCAATCACCTGTATTACTGACACGTGTCGTTAGAGCTAGCCAGCCAATGAGCAGTTGAATTTATATATCGTTAAGATCATCCTGTTTGATAATAATCCTCTCAGGGTGACATTTCCACAATACCACGCAAGTTAAAATATCTGCCAGTACCGGGTAAATTATATATTTTTTCTGATGTGGTACATGCAAATGCAACCATGATTATATGAGGCAAAAATAGAAGAAAAAAAATAGCGATATAAACAGCGCTGTTAAACAATATTTATTCGTACATTAGTTATATTTGAATATATGATTTACTTGTAATAAAACAAAAATTAACGCGTGTTTTCTTGACAAAAACCCACCTGTTTTTTCTCAATCTTCTTTGTCTGTCTATTGAATTTCTGTTTGAAAGTTATTTTCTACTGGTTACAGACTTGTTTTTCAAAAACCAGAAAGGCTTTGGCACAAGCAATCGGTTACTAAGAAGGTAATTTTGTGCGATACCAGGGGCTTAGATCTACTATATACGTCGATGGTGATATCTCCATTCACGAGTGTCACTGCGCTTCCGGTAATCCCGCATGCTCGGATGCTACAAACCACACGATCTAAATATAGCACAATCACACCACTCACTGTATCAGCTACCTGTGTCAGTCGTACTGATCACGGCGCGGCTAGACAAGTACGTTTGTCAACGGTATACAATCGCGACATCTCGGAGTAATTTCCGTGAATCTTCGGAAATATATCACCTCGAGTGCATGCATGGAGGGGCACGTGGTATGTTCACGTGGTATGTACGTCATATTCCAAAATGGCTGCGCCCATGTATTGGCATGGAATCAACACGATGGAAAGCACTACGTTTTTGTTTGATGTGTTCTAGCACAACAATGCGTCCGTATAATGTACTGAACCAGAAATACAAATCTGAAGATGTTTGTGATAAACTAGAGATGGGACATGCAGTTCCTAAGACCATGCGAAAAAGGTGAATATATGCGATTCTTGTTTGAATTAAAAACTGAAGAATGAAGTATAATTAGGCCTATTTTGTTAAGAGTTCTGTTTTAAATATGCAGTTCGTGTACACTATATAGTATATACAGATATGTTTATGCTATTATTAGTTTAGTTTAGTGCTTGTAATTTATCTATGTACATGTATCAATGTAAGTGATTGAAAAGACATATAAATTGATATTGCATGTTGATGTTTTTTTTCAGAAGGAGAGAATTGATTTCACAATCACAAAGACGGCATAGAAATGAGATCGTATATTCCTTGGGTGATCCGGTGATCCATATGCACTTAACAGAGGAATAACAGTATGGCACACAGAAAGTAGCAGTAGATCTACCACTTCAAAATGATTATGTAAATTTTATATCCATGGTATATCTCAAGGATTTATACGTCCTTGTATATCTGTATTGCATTAATGCACAAGATAAAAATATCTTCTTGTTTTGATAAATATATTATGTAAATGAATTATAAGCGAATGAAGTAGAGCCATGACAGAGATACAATTATGCTGTACAGTATATATAGTTATATAATATTGTATGTGAATATCTTCATTTTATTCAATTATAATACTGCATCATGTATTCCTAAGAGTAAGATACATGCAACACAATACCTGAACAAAACATATATGCACAGGGGTTTGACATTCTGCCAAAAATATATACATGTATATATATGTACTGCATTGTATGTATTATTGCATGCATGTATGGAACATTTATAAGTTCACATTATTTTTTTATTCAATCTTCAAGTCTAATACTGTTTTGATATCTGGATCATCACAAAATGTAACTTACCTATAGCCTAGGTACAATTATGTTTCAAATACTGTTGATGGTATTTTTGTTTTGCAGGCCTATAAAGATTGACATATGTAAAGGCCATTACTTATCACTTCAAAATATGGGATGTCAAAGATGCACCATGTATGCAGTCATCAAAACTAAGAGGAGACATTACCTTATCCAGCGAAACAGGAATACAGCATAATGGAGGAGATTCTGAATGTACATGAATGCCTATATAGATGTGCATGTATATATGTATTGTCTCTTGAAAAGGTGTCAGCAAATCTTCATTTTTTCCATTGCATATTATTTTCTTAACAAGCATTTGATATGATCTGAGCCTCTGAGGACAGTTAAGTGATTAAAATGTCTGGTTTAGGTTTTAATGACCAAGTCAGAAATATTTTGAATTGTCATAATAAGATCACTTGCTTGATCAAGAACAGCTATAGTTTTCCCCAAGTTTGTCTATTTTGTAGATATTTGCTTCCATTAATATTACAAATACATACTACTTATTATGAAAAAAAGCATGACAATTCTTTGTGACGAAGAAGTGTAAGGTGCAATGCAACAGTAAAATATAAAGCTTGAAATATTTATGCTTTTACTGATCAATAGTTTACCAGTATCTGATTTTCTCGTTCCAGGTAAAGTTATCAAAAGATACCACTGAATACCATGAGATCAGTTTGTTTTGGATGTGACCGCACATAGCATAAGATAAATGGAAAAGACACAAGTTTAAGGCGTTCTGGAATCCCTTGTCATCGCAACAACCTTTTAATACACCTGTGTGTCCAATTCGAAAAAGTGGCCCTACCAATCTTAGATATTGTAGAATAACTGTCACTAAAACATACCAGTTCATCAGACTTTTTAGTAACCTAATTGACTTTGAGATTTCACTATTGAATAGAACATCAATTGCCAAATTGATAAGTAAATGAATAGAAAAAGTATTAAAATCAAAGATACTGATTTCTTCAAAGGTAATTTAGCATACAGGGTACAACCTACTTAATAATATATGGAAAATCAAAAATATTTACTTTTCTTGTCCAAGTGTTTTCATTTGATAATATGTACAGTATGTATAGTTTCCCTTCAAGCCAAGTACTGGTATACATGTAAAAAAAGACATTAAAATTATGTATTTAGTATTAAATAGCTGTGGTATTATGTGATTTAAATACTTATTACCCAGTACTCCTGTTAATTCTTTAGAGAAAAAAACCCCAACAAACTACAAGATATTCTATTGGAGCTGCAGTGCATGTGAATGGGTGCATGGTTAAGATATGACAAAATACAACAAGACACTCAATGTCACAGAGTTTGAATCCCATTTGTGGCAGTTTTCCTGTATTAATGCTGTTTTTTTGTGTTTTTCTCTAGGTACTCTAGATTTCTTCGATCCTGGCTATTAAACATGCTAATCAAACCACACCAAGCAACAAAGTATCTGTTTTCTTTTTCACACTCACCAAAAACATCCTAACCAAAGACCTAGAGTCAGAATTCATTATTAAAATCAAAATAGTTCTTTTATTCCTAATGACTTCCTACTTTTCTTGCATCAAGATACATTGGAACCCAGGTATAATGAAATCCTCGCCAGAGAATGGAGTACAAATTGTAGCTAACACTTGTGTATGTACATTATGTACATGGAAATCATTCCAATATGATTTGAAACAATAAAACAGTTTAGCATCAGCATTTCTTTCAATATTTGATATGTAGATGTTTCAACATTTGAGATATAGATGTTGATTATTGTAAATTCTGCCTTAGCACAATCATTGTATAAAGACCACCTGCTTATAATTTTTAAACCACTTTTAAGTGTCTAAAATGGATGTTTATAACACAATTTGGTCTGTGTATAAAGTGTAAAGATTTATATTATAGATAAGTTTGACTATAGTTATCAAATGTACACAAAAACACAGTACATCAGATGTGTCCTCTAGTAAATAGATTACTTTTACATTTAAAAAGTTTGAGTCAGAGTGGTCAAGGTGTTCTAACAGTACTACTACTCCTTCACCTCTGGGTTTCAAGTTTGAACCCTAATAGGAAAGCTACCTGTACCAAAGTACTGATCATCGGTTTATTGATCTTCTCTAGATAATTCAGCTTCCTCCAACTAAACATGGTACAAGGTAATCTCACCAAGGTACAATTTAATAGGCAGTAAAGATCTTTGCAAATACTCACTTAGGGTAAGAGAAAAAAAATTGTTCACTCTCTTTTGGTGAGGGGAGATCTCGCCCCTCGGGATAAGATTTTTTATACTTTTTGTTTGACAACTTAAGAATTTTACTCCTTGGTTTGTTATTCTGTCTCAGCCCAAAGGGGTTTCATGATTTTATTACTTTTTAATATATATTGGTTCTTTGGTAGTATGCGTTAACGTTGGAAAAATAATACTGTATTATAAGTCCTAGGCCAATCAAATATAACCTAAAGATCCTTGGAGAGTCTGAAAAGAGTGTCCTCTACCAGATGTGAGGGAAACTTCTATATGTAGGGTCTTTAAGTCCAAAATCATATCTAATCATCTTATGATGTTTAGAAATATTAAGTTTGGGGAGTCTAATTGATACATACCAGTCGTCCGTGTTCGCTTATTTATACATACCTTTTAATATTGAAAATACAGAAAAACATGGTTAAAATTAACATGTGGAGAACAACAAAACAACTTTGTTATACAAATATACTTTCAGTAGTTTGTTATATGCAAACGGCGGTGGCCGACTGGTTAAGATGTCTCTGGCTTAATACCACAAGCCCTTCACTACTGGGTCACGAGTTCGAATCCAGGTAATGCCAGGTACAGGCCGCTGGTCAGTGGCTTTTCTCCGGGTACTCTTGCTTTTCTCCACCAACAAACCTGGCACGTCCTAACATGACACTATACAAGAAGACACAACACGAATATACCGCAGTCTCCCAAAACACGCACCTCGCACAACATACACGCAGCACACCGCATACATGGGAGGCCGTCCTGACATGACCATAGCTGTTAATAGGACGTTAATAAATAAAACAAACAAATATTGCTACATATATATGAAGTGCACACTGTATACAGTGTATCCATTAAACTGACATGACTTTGCAAATCAAATCATGCTTTAATTCAGGATTTATTTTACAATTAAAACATTTAATCAATTTTTTTTTCACTTTTTTAGTGCACATAAAACTACCAGGTGTATTGTGGAAAGAGCTATTGGGCAATGAAAGAGAAGGTTCCATGTGCGCATGGAGAGATAAGATTGAGACCTGAGAGAGTCTGTAAATTAATCACAGCTTGTGGCATTCTATTTACATTGCTAAATTCTTAAACATGCCACAGCTTGATAATGATGATGATGATGAAGATGGAGATGATGGTAACTGTGAGGGTGATGCTAATAGTATCCAAGAGGACCCTGCTGATGGCAGAACCTACAGAACCCATTTTGTCTGTAATCATTACTGATGTAAGCTCAACATTATTTGATTTTTAAGTCCTTTGCAAAGCGGCTTTAGAAACCGCAGGGGACGGTAGACAACTAAGTTAGACTAGAAACATTTATACAAGAAGCATTTGCCAAGAAAGAACATCTTGTGGCCGTATTCTTTGACCTTGAAAAGGCATACGTCACAACTTGGCAATATGGAATCATGAACGATCAATCTGATTAAAATACAGATCCTTATTATCACTACGTTTTAACGGAGTGGTTATAAGGATCTGTATTTTAATCAAATTGATGAACGATCTCCATGATATCGGTGTACGTGGTAAATTGCAGAGGAAAATTATCATTTCAAATTGTTGCATAAAGGTAAAATGTCAACTGTATACTACACAAGCATATATGTGTTGCCGAGGCTAGCAAGACTGACTATGACATTGGTTACACAAAAGCTCATTTCAAATATACACTCATTCAGAATCTTTTTTAACCAAATACAGTTAAACTAGAATATATTGAAGTATTCAAATTACCTGGATTCCAATATAATCATTGTAAAAAGGCATTACTAAATCAGGGATTATAACTGTATCAAAATAAAGCAGTTTTTCAATATACCTTATTTCAAACTTAGTTGGTTCATTCTACTGCAATTACATTGTAGCTTTCCATTTATATCAAATTGATGAGATACTGATGAAATTAGTGAGTTCCTACCTGGGATCAGAGGGACTCCAAGTGTGTCCTTGCCATTGTCACCGCCATTGTCACCTTCGAAAGCCTCAATCAGCTGTGTGATCAGAGTGATTGGTCTCCTAAGCTCCTCATGTTGTACGTCTGCAATGCAGAGTTAATTGTTTTCTAGTCAGGCAATTCATCATATCTGAATCCGATGAATTGCTGATATGCTCAGCCAGCATCTATACAAGAAGACACAACATCAATATACCGCAGTCTCTCAAAACAGGCACCTCGCACAACATACACGCAACATACCGCATACATGGGAGGCCGTCCTTACATGACCATAGCTGTTAATAGGACGTTAATAAATCAAACAAATCATTCCTCTTGGTAGTCTTGAGTGCTTTCAGATCATCCTGATCCCATTCACAGATGCAATGACTCAGTCGACCAATGAACATGGCATACAACATATGTGAATATGTTGTACATCCAGTTGAGATTCTCCTCATGAAATGCCAGATATCCAGCTTCAGTTGGAGATTGGCCCAGTTCCTGAAGAGTCTCCTGATCGGATACAGAATTTTCCTAAATATACGTTATTTCAGCTTTCATGTTGGTTTGATCCGATGCACATCATTAGTTCTCATAATTCAATTTCCACTGAACTTAGAAAACTTACCTCTTTTCCAGAAAATGGGAGGGATGCTAATTACAGCGAATACTGTACCTATGTGTACAATTGTACATTATAATAATTACCCAGTAAGGATTTCAGCAAAAAAATAAAGAATAAAAAATGACTGTTCTTTCAACAAAAGGCTAAGTAAAAACTTAGACCCACAAATTACTTGGTTAATATTGAGAGTCTGATTTCATAACATGTGCATTGGAAAGGTATTTGTATTAATTATGAAATTTATATACCCAGTATTTATAAAAAAATAACATTAACATTTAATGTTTGACATAAGCTTTGTCTCTTCCAACAATAATGTGACTGACTGGATTTATTGTAAGGTTTTAATTATCGATCTTAACTCTAAAGATGCTCAACCGCCGACAGAGCATACTGATAATATGAATAGAAATTGGTGTTCAATCGTGCATATATATGTCCAATTAACACAACAAATATAATAATATAGAACAATTTATTTTGCCTTGGGTACATGCGCAATCAGCACTTCATTTCATATAGGTTATAGTGTCACGGATTTTTTTCGGGATGCAATTAATTATTTTTCATATTTTTAACTTTAAGTAAAATTAGAAGCTTAAACTTTTCAATGGTGGTAATGGTTTAAAGTAAGTAACTTTACTTTGTAACTGAAGAAAAATACTAATTCGTCTGCTCCTGATTTTGATAGTGAAAAATACCATTTGTCATCGGTGGAGCATCTTTAAAAACAAAATAAAATTATGAAATTAACTTTTCACAGCGACCCTTACCTGCAAACTTCTTAGCTTGCCTCCTCTCAATCTCAGCAATCAGTGCTGCAAAACAAAAATAACAAGTAGTTACATTAATGATGCATTGTATCTTTGTGTTGACTTTGGTTGTTCAAGAACAAAAACTCTGCAAAATCACACTTGAAAACTACAAGCATCAATTACAATTGATATCTGCAATCCTAAATTTTGTGTACAGTTATAATGAAAATATAGAAGTTAAATTATAATTCTCAACGTGGTTCGCTCTGTTGTAGCTACTGTTGTAGCGGAAAAGATATCACCTTCTGACTGACTTTTCCGCTACTGCAAGGTCCCTCTATAAATGTGTGGGAAACCAAATCAGGTACGACCGACCATCGATTATGTCTAGTCAAAAATTATTCCGATCAAACACGGCTTTGACACATACCTGGCCATGGCTGTTAGTAGGGGATGTTATTCTAGCTGTAGACGTCCAGTTTTTAACTTTTTAACCATTATTTAATCAGATAGATGCATTTGAATCCAATGTTGACAATTTCTCGGCTAAAATCGAGCGACATTTTGTAAACTACCACCGCGCATGCGCCAGTCTCCGAGAACATTACTTGTGAGGCCCATTAGGGGTGATGATATTTCCATTATGTCTTGCAGGCCTACAAATGTTCATACAACACATCAAGGATTTATAAGTCCTTGAACACATACAATGGATAGACAGGCAATTTGATTATAAATATATATAAAAACATGAAAAAGAGGAAAAGAACTTTTTTTTATTTTATTCTTTAAGTTAAAAAGATGTAACAAAAAAAAACAAACATAGTTTGTTTGAAAAACTGTTCAATTCATCATCAGCATCTGTATTTTTTGGAAAGTTTTATTTTTTATTATTTTATTTTTAGAATGATTAATTATTATCTTTTATGTCAAACTTATTGAATTTATATTTATTTGGAAAGTGCATACATGTGTTTCCATTTTTTTTCAAAACTCAACTGCAGGATTTTTCTGTAGTTTGTTTACATGTACATGTAAGCCTAACAACATTAAACATAATAAACCAAGCTAATTATAAAGTTTAAACTTGATTTGAATTGTAGGTGATTTTCTTTGATGTCAAATTAAATTCTGATTGGTTGGAAATGGAAGATATTCTTAATGTTTTCTTCATCAACACACATTAACATGGTAAAGTTATTTGGAAATGCAGAATATAATTTATATAAAATGTGGCTTGTGTATCGACAGAAGAAATGCACGTGTATGAAATTTTATTGATATTGATTATAAGTACAAGAATAATAAAAAATATGAGAACAGAGAAAATCACGAATAGTTTCTGATGCTAGAATTTATAAGAATATTTCCACAAATATCCATTCTAAATGATAATGTCAAAGTCAAAATTGTATTACCCATGCGTTCTACAATTTATAAATATACATGTACTGTGTGCATTGTTAAAAAATGCAAAAAAAATCAATAAAAAATCATGGACAATATGTCAAGACATATTGGAATCAGACAAGATAAGAGTCATTTACTTAAGAAATATATCATTAATTATGAAAAGAAATCTGATACAAATCATTTATTTATTTTATATAGGCAGAGATTTAAATAGTATAATATTATAAGACTCTTTCATATGTACACATGGAGGATAGGGGTATTCCACCCGAGGGGTCAGAAAATGTGGTAAGACCCAAGGCTTGCCGAGGGCATTACCACATTTTCTGACCCCGAGGGTGGAATATCCCCTATCCTCCATGTGTACATATGAAAGAGTCTTTTTCTCTCATATCATTACCAAATTTCCGTTAAAATACCTGCCGGTCCCTCATTTTACTTCAATTTTTCCGATTTTTTATTACATTATTTTATGCTAAAACAATAAGATATCCTTGAAAAGCATACCCGTTTTTGGCAAACTGAAAGTTTGCGGACAAAATAAGATCCTTTTGTTGTATCTTATCTGGGTGAATGTATAATTCTCTTAAAAATATTTCACGGCCTGACCGACTTTTTTCCTGTACCCGATCACATGGTACACGTTTGCGTACATCCGCGAAATATATAGCGCCAATGTACAAAACAAAAAACAATCAAAGAGAAAAGATTGATTTTGTGTGGCACATGTATTTCAGTTCTAACTACAAATTTGTAGTCATTTTGAAGAAACGTAGCGGTAATTTTCACTGTTTTGTCACTTCAGTCAAAGCACTGCGTCATACGTGACGTCACGACTTTCGTCGGAACTCCATTCTGATATTGGCGGTCAAGGCTTCTCCGAGTCGCTCTCGATCACCATGATCAGACGATGTTTTGATTTTGGAGCTTGTTTTGTTGTATCAACATTTTTCACAGTTGTTCATATGGGATCCAGCGAACATGATTTCGATACGAGTGTCCGACCTTTGTTGTGATACAGGATTGTACGTATTTAAACGTGATTCTTGTTTAGAAGCGAAGCGGAGGACTGTTCTCGCTCAGATGGTAGGCTATCGTACGTTAACTATAATATGTGGTTTTCATGTTCGACAGCATGTTTGAATTCATCAATTTGTGTCTATCATTCAGAGTTCTATAATCATTTAGCGATTGTGTGTGATGTCAGTAAGTTAACAGAAACATTCATGCTACAGTACGGGACATGATAGTCGGTCATTTTTGGACTTAGGCCTAACCGGATGACGTGACACAGGGGCACGCAACATATTCATTAATGATTACGCCTAGTAGATATACATGTACGTCATATTCTAATAGGATACGATGCACACATGATCAAAATATTATATATATTAACAGCATTTACGTGCCCCTGTGCAACAGGTAGGCCTAGATGGCATATTTCAACAGTTGTCTCCATGTAACACAAATTAATCCGCGCGCGTGAAATGCCATGTAAGATAGATTTATCTTACATAGCTATCTTACATGGGCAAACTCTATATAAAATAGCCTGATATGAGAGAAATAAATATCTGATATAGGCCTATATATATTTGTTTAATCTTAAATTAATTTCTTACTACCCATTTCATTTCTCAGAATGCTTAAAGAAACTTAAATATTGTGTATTCATTTTAGTGATTTTACTATTTGATTTCATTTTAAAAATGACATCGCCAAAATACCCGAACTTTTAGACCTACTCCTTTCATACGACTCATATATGAGTGTCCCCCATGGGGCCTCACAAGTAATGTTCTCGGAGACTGGCGCATGCGCAGCGGTAGTTTACAAAATGTCGCTCGATTTAGTCGAGAAATTGTCAACATCGGATTCAAATGCATCTATCTGATTAAATAATGGTTATAAAGTTAAAAACTCGACGTCTACAGCTAGAATAACATCCCCTACTAACACCCAGGTATGTGTCAAAGCCGTGTTTGATCGGAATAATTTTTGACAAGACATAATCGATGGTCGGTCGTACCTGATTTGGTTTCCCACACCTTTATAGAGGGACCTTGCAGTAGCGGAAAAGTCAGTCAGAAGGTGATATCTTTTCCGCTACAACAGTA
>SAYR01061383.1:33057-43129 GCA_004382745.1 Argopecten irradians irradians | reverse complement strand
CAGCTATGGTCATGTAAGGACGGCCTCCCATGTATGCGATGTGTTGCGTGTATGTTATGCGAGGTGCGTGTTTTGGGAGACTGTGGTATATTCATGTTGTGTCTTCTTGTATAGTGGAACTGTTGCCCTTTTTATAGTGCTATATCACTGAAGCATGCCGCCGAAGACACCAAGCAACACACCCCACACGGTCACATTATACTGACAACGGGTGAACCAGTCGTCCCACTCCATGTATGCTGAACGCTAAGCAGGAGCAGAAACTACCACTTTTATAGACTTTGGTGTGTCTCGGCCAGGAGACAGAACCCAGAGCCTTCCTCACAGGAGCGAACGCTCAACTCAAGGCCAAAAGTGAGGCGGTGTCAAGGGAGACGTTAGGAAGAACAAAGTTAGTTAGGAAGAAGAGAAAAGATAAGATCCTAAATTTAGTCGCCTTTTACGATCATGCAATAGGGGCAGCAGGTACAATTCTAACGCCCTACAGTACTTAATGCGTGTAACGTTCCCTCGACACGCACGCGAAACGAAAAACGAAAACGAAAAACCAAACGCAAACAAACGAAAACGCAAAACGAAGAACGAAAAACGCGTTTCTCTAAACGAAAAACGAAAAACGCAAGCTATCGAAGATGAACGCAAACGAAAAACGCAAACGGAAAACGAAAAACGAAAGGTAAAATCGCCGAGACCGGAAATTAAACGTGATCACAGTAATCGATCCGCACAACGGTTGTATAGTGATCCGGATTAGTCTATATATAGTTACAGCAAGTACAATGTATCTAGGTACTTGTTTGTTTGATTTTTGTTTGTTTGTTTGATTTATTAACGTCCTATTAACAGCTATGGTCATGTAAGGACGGCCTCCCATGTATGCGGTGCGTTGCGTGTATGTTGTGCGAGGTGAGTGTACTGGGAGACTGCGGTATGTTTGTTCACCTTGGCTGGCAATGTCACGGCCCAGGGCACAATTACAAAAGCTTTGATCACGGGTGTACTAAACAAAGGACGCATGCACTGTATACATAAATGTACGTCCTTGCTGTACCGGCTTGCATAAATGATAAAACCGTAATTGTAATAACAGGAACAACACTGAAAACGATTGGCATACATGTACAACAATATAGGCATTTTATCAGTATCTTATAAAAAAAAACACTTAGAAATTATATAACTACAAAATTAATATATATTTTAAAAAAATTATACATATACATGATTTAACATTGACAATCATTTTCATGAGTAAAAATGCACTATTATGTATCTTTCGAATAAGATTGTTGTATCACACGCCAATGTAGAACGTAAATTTACGTATTGCATGTGGTACATAGATATACATGGATATAAAGTTCACCATACAATTTACATGCATTGACGGTAATTTGAAGAAGAGGTCTTCAAATATTTGAGCAAATTATATGAGAAATTCGATGAAAAAATTCGTGAAGATTTATGAAATTTAAAGAATATAAATTTTGGACCACAAAATGTGCAATATTAGTGAAAAACAGTCTTGGGCGATTCTTTTATAATTCATTATTATTTGTTCTTAATTCTTAATTTGACATTAATATTATTCTACAAATATGTTTTTGTCGTTATTTGGGTAATTACATGTACGTGGTACATTCAAACACGATTTGTGAAGGAATATGGTATCCAAATAACGCTGACTGTTACACATTTCAAATTATTCAGAATAGAAATAATGAGGCATATAGACAAGAGGCTATTAACAATGTATTTACTGTAATACAATACTGTACAAATATTCAATTGATAATTTTTGTTATCATTTTATTTTACAAATTAACCTTTTGTATATGTTGTGATTTAAATGGACTTACTTGATGATGAATATCACTTTGTATTACAATGTCCATTTTATGATGTCTACGCTAAAAATATATTAAGAAATAGTATTACAGAAGACCAAGTGATTTTTTTTAATAACTTTAATTGTTAAGTGTTAACAACGTTAAAGAATTACAAAATTTTATCCAAGGATTTATAAGTAACAACACCAAGGACTTAGATTATTACACTTATAAATCCTGGATTTACCTATTTAAAAAAAAAGATGAGAAACGTGAAAAAGTTGAGACATTTGCTGAAAATTTAATATCCATGGTATATGTCTCTTTTGTAATATAAATTGTATACTTGACATGTTGTTACTTGCACTTATGGACCGTGAACGGTATACAATGAATTGAAATAACTCCCCTTTAAGAAGCCCGTTGAACCATAACCGAGACTGGGCGATTATACTGTGTATGTTAATTAATTAGTGTCACCTGATCATACCCAGAGGCAACCGCTAGTCCGGAGCTCTGCAAATAACACGTGTCATACCTGAGTTACGGTCCAGATGTTACCTGACTCATTGTACCGTAACGGATAGTTGGTATTTTATTTTTTTTTCAATTGACCAGATCGTATTTTAATGTAATGGAGTCCAAGGATTTATAAGTAGATATACAGTGGCGTAGGAAGATGAAACGTCATGGGGGGGGGCAAAGGCCTTCAATATTTTGTAAACCCAACCCAACCCCCCCCCCCCCCCGCCACACCTACAGGAGGAGATTAATTCAACTCCCAACCATATAATGTATACATGCTTAATGTACATTTTTCATATATCACTAAATTTAATCCTTGTACACATTTATAGACAGTGGGGTCGGTAAAAGGAAATTAACGAATACGCAAATTGGCGAAATTAGCGTGTGAGCGTCGAAGGCGCGAGATGTTGGTGTTTTATAAGGTGTCTGAGGGTGACCCCCGGGATGAGTTTGATGTATTTTGATGATTTTGCAATCGCCCGAAAGCGCGTGATTTTGGTGTTTGGGGGGTCCGGGGGTCTTCCCCGGGAAAAAAATGACGATTTAGAATGGCTTAGATGAGTTTTACGATGCATATGATGAATTTGCGAGCGCCCAAAGGCGCGAGAATTCGGTGTTAGGGGGGTCCGGGGGTCTCCCCCGGGAAAAAAAATACGATTTAGAATGGCTGAGATGAGTTTTACGATAAAGTTTAATGATTATAAAGCGTTCTTAACATGGTAATTTTTCGATTTAAAGCTACCTGCATTTAGAAATGATAATTGTGTCGTCATAACAACACCGGCTTCACACCATCGGCACATTGTTGTGTAACATAAAAAAAAGAATTAATTGTCTCGCTAAGACATAAACAAATTGATGTTTTAAGAAACATTTTTTTTAAATAGTACATAGAATCCCTTGATGGACATTTTTAGTCTAGTTTGTGTGTATTGAATTGACATTATGTGCTTGAACGTTTTAGGAAATGCGCCGCGCAGCGGAAAACTTTCTAGAATGAAGTACGAAAAATGTGCAGGAGGACCGTTTTTTCTTTCAAATAAGCATTTTTAGAAAATTTCAGTCGGCGAAAATGCTGCCCCCCCCCCGCTTCCTACGCCCCTGATATATACGTCCTTGATATATTATCCAAGTAAAAGATGTCCGTAAATTAATGTTACCGAAAATAGTTTATGAAATACAGAGATATCGTATTTGTTATACATTTGTAATAGTGTATACGTGATATTTGATAAACACGTATTTTTAGGAAAAGGTGATATATGCCTACAGCTCGATCAGTTAAGCTTCAGTCTACAGTTACAGTACATGCGCGTGTACAAATTTAATGTACATGTACAGTAACTCCTAGATCCCGAGTCCGTGACTAAAATTATTAGAAATCTTGCACCCTGTTACATATTCTATATTATCAAAGTATCAAATGTTTTGGAACATACAGTGAGATACAGGTCTATTGTAACAGGTAGAGTTCATCGACACTAGACCCCTGCTCGATTCGTTCTGAAAAGCGGCTACTGGCGTACGCCGATCATGTGACCGGGCGACGACTGGTCGATCTGGCAAAACAAGTATAACCGGCGTATTCCATCATGGCGGACATTTCTTCAGAGCTTTAGGAACATTTTGCTTTTTGCATCAAACATAATCAAAGACTGAATTTAAGTTGATCTAATAGATAACATGATATTCTAATTTGGTTAATATCATGTTATGGTAAACATTATTTACGCTAAACTTACCCTTAGCACGAGTAAGAAAAATACTTCTACGTATACGTTTACAACTTTTATATTAGACAAATTAAAAGCGATTAAATAGTCGACGCATGTGCGTGGTTGTCTCTGTTTCATAATAAATGAGTGATTGTTCTTCAGATAGTAATGGTAGAGTTAATAACATAATGTGTATTTGGAAAAAAGCGATGTTGCCAATAAAAAATTAGCTTTCAAATATTCGTATTTTTCGATTCCGGGCCAAGAACTTTTAGAAATTCATAAATCATTAGAGTTTAATATTAATAAGATACCGTGACTGGATAATGTCATATGTTGTTTCGCCTTTTGGAAAATGAACAACCCCTCCATTCTCATTTTTTCTTCATCGTGCATGCTACTCTGTATAATATACACGTGTATGCTGATTTATTCCAAAAGAACAAATATAAGAAATTGCATCATACTGCATTAATCTCTTGTGTTGAAGTTTCTTATGAAATAGAAAACATATATGGTGGCCTATTTCGGCCATGTCGCATTGTCGTTCCTCACAAAATCGCTCCGCGCGTTCCTGTTATAATGCACATTTGATATAATGTATGGTGCATTGTAATTTGTATTGTAGAATTACATACATATGAGATAATTTTCTTGCATAACAGCTTGGAATTTAATTACACATCACAAGACAATACGCGAAGCAATAGTGAGATAATGCGCGGAGTGACACTGCAACGTTACAAAAATACACTGTCGGTGCGACAAATCTTATTTTCTCGCTAATGCGACAGAGCGACATGATTGTTTTATCGCACAGTCGCGTGATATCGACACCTGGCATTTTTGTCGCTCCAAACACTGTCGCTCCATGCATTGTTGCAATGGGCCACACGCCAATCATTATTTGTTCTTACTAAAATTCAACAGATCGCTGAAGCACCGATTAGTAAAGCATGAGTTATCTTAATAAACTGGGTTTAAATTGATACCTTGGTGTGGCATTGTTGTAACTTAACTATTTTATTAATTTATTTCTTACTACATGTCACCAGTAGAATTTTTTTTCCCGTGACTTGACATAGGAATTAACAATGCCCGTACAATCATATTCTCAATTTGAACATTCTTTCTGAATTGTGTATTTACAATGTACATGTAGGTATAATACTACACACATATAAATCTATGTTCTTATGTTACACTCTGAATTACATGTGTTTGACGAAAACGATTCATTAGAACTTTAAAATGTGTTGTTTTCGAAATTGTAAAATCTCAGAATAAACCTTAAAAATCTGTTTTTATTGTTATTGATACACAGTCCAAGAGAAGTCCTTGAAATTTTATGTACTTTGAATAAAACATTCCATTTTTATATACATTAAATTTACAAATTTTATTATAATCAGGCTAGAATGTACATGCACAAGCATTTGGTTCTATAAAATCCATGATACCGTACGTATTACACTATGTAGAGAAAAAATATGTATAGAGCAAAACCTGGGCTATATATATATATATCTAAGTCTATACATCACTGCACATTTCGATGTATTCGCTTCATAAATGTATATCTACATACCTGTGTGTATCAAAAGAGGTTTCAATTCCTGACCGTTAATGAATACAACAAGAAAATCATGATGTTTGGAGAATTTATGTCTGAACGGAATGAGTTTTGCTTAACGAGAGTTTCGTCAACAAATATCTAACATTTATTCCGCCATCTTGTGCCGGTATTAGCCGGTGATTCAAAACCGGCTGATCCGGCGTACGCCGGTCGCGCAACCGGCGCATTTTTTCTTCGAATCGAGTGACTTAGCCGCCTCGCCGGGTCGCCGGCGGGCGCCCGCTCTTGACGAATCGAGCAGGGGTTAGGATTGATCATAGTTTATCTAAAACCTACATCTACTGTGTTTCAGCAGTGTTTTGTTTTGCACAATACCAATGATTTATAAGTGAGATAAACGTCCTTGACGATACCTAGTGCATTATAAACTGCAAAAGTGTAATGAATAATATTGAAATACAGTCGCTTTCAGGAATTTGCATATAGACACTGACAACATAATGGATAATATGCTTATGATACGCTTCATGAATTATGCCCTTAGAGATACAAGCATACAATCATTATATACCTCGTAAGAATTATTTCTTGTATTATTATATGTCGTACTTAAATATACACACGAACTATATTTTCACGTCTATCAAATAAATGAAATTACGGAAGTGATATTTCATTTGCTGAATTTTGCTGAAATTATCTATGGTACAATGTATTTGATACATTTTATGAATAATCATGTTTTAAGCATCCCAAAAATCAATTCAACATGTCTCCCTACTATTCTTTGATAAGTCTTTGAAGTAATATTAGTGTTTAATTTGTAAAGTTTACGGTAATTTACAATTGCGATCGCTTGATGATGTCGTGTTTCAACGATTAAACTTCCTAACTCTTCATCGACAGTTCGGGAAGTTTCTAGTATAGCGGACCCCGGAAGTTTAGAAACATAATAATCAGTGCGCATGTCAGAGGTTGCTAAGGATCTTGTAAATATGTCGCCATTTTGAATCACCGCTTCGAAGAGCCGACGGGGGTTCGGGGGTGAAACCCCCGAGAAAAGAAAAAAAAACCAACTCAATTTTACATCTTGAACTCATCTTAACTGTTTTTGTAGCATTTTAAATATTTAAAAAACAATTCTAGGACGTTTGAAAGGAACTTTGGCCTCAATGTGATCTTCGATAATGTTTGGACCATGGCCAGCACATGTGAACACCGATTCGCTGTCTTTTCCATGCCAAATTTTCCTCTGTTGAGCAATATTTACCTGACAAACTGAAAAATGATCCAATTTCAATAAGCCAGTGGATGGATATTGCCACGTTTTCATTATTTCTGTCATATATCCTTCATTCGAATCGTCACCATCGTAAACTACACGTGTACTTGTGTTTACAAATAAAATCAAAGTCCGTAAAATCACTCATTGCGCATGTTCAGCGCGTGCTCGGCTGACAACCAAAACGAAATCCCGAATTTTTTTCTCGTACAGTCTACAATGTTTTCCGCATGATCCTTAGTTAAAAACTTTGTTGAAAACTTCAGTTTTTAACCAAAAAAGGACACGGTAAGCTCAAATTTTAACATTTTTTTGCATAAAAACCCATATTTTTAATTTTTGACCGCCCGCTCACGCGGTCTCTATATATACAGGTCGCCGTCAATAAACTCGTGATATTTCGCGGTAAAAATGGGGTCCGCTATACAAGATGTGTTCCGACAGTTCTTACTGTACATTGTACATGTAATCATGTGTAAAATATTATATTATTATTATAATTATCATTTGTATTTTATTTCAACACATGAATAAACATATACATAATTGAAATGTCGTTATAATTTGAAAATTGCAATGACACGTTTTATTGTTGAATGCCAATATCACCCAATTTAGCCAATTACGAACAAGTATGTCGTAATGAATTCTTTTGTCCGAATGTATACTACAAGTTGGCACATCGAGTCAATTCCATAGCAATTGACGGAAGATGCCGCCGTTGTGTCGCCATCGATATGCACGGTTGGTGCGACAGATTTCCATCCATTGCCTTTCCTGAGTTTGCAGAAGACAGACAGAAAAGCAGGTAAGTCTATATAATCTACTCTTTGATATTTAAATTGCAGGAATGGTGATAATTTTAGATCTATAATACAAAACAGTAAAGATTTTTTTGAAAATAAATAACAAAATATGCGTGAATTCTAGAAAAAACGACTCGAAACAATTCATCTTAAAAAACGAACAAAATAAAGATACATGATTTTTTGGTATAAAAATTGTAGATTTACTATATATAAATTATTTTGAAGGAAAAACTGTATGTACAACCTTGTTTAAAGATTATTCGTCGCCGACAAAGCATAAACGATTCTCATCATAGTTAATGTTTCATCATCTATACATATCTAAATAACACAAAAATAAATAATACAAAATTATATATTTTGCTTTTGGTGCATGCGCAATCAAATTCATATATGACATGGTGCAACCGAGGTTTTTTCGTGACGCAATTAATTACTTTTGATATTTTTGTTTTGAAATTTTCTTCAATGATGATAATGGTGCAAATAAGAAACTTTTGTAAATGAAGAAAAATTCTTACCGTCTGCTAATAATTTTATTGAGAAAAAAATACTATATGTCAGCGGTGGTGCATCTTTCACCATACCTTATTTGACTACAAATTTGAGGAAAAAAATAGTGAAATTTAATAAATAAGATTTTTATCCAATTAAAAAGGTCAGAATATTAAGTACCATGAAGATGGATTTCCTATCGTTTTTGCGAAAGGTTAAACATAACGAAGATTTAATATATTTTCATATTCATTCAACTAATTCGGGTAAATGAGCTTAAAAGAGTCAACAAATTTAATAAATGAAGTAGCCGGTAAAAAAGAAATAATGTTAATCACATACAGTAAGTATCTCACTACAACAATATCATCATCAACATAATCATCATTTTAATAAGGTTGAGTGTTGTTGCAACTTTGTACGCGAAGCAGTCCGCCGCTATGGCCTGTAATGAGACATATACAGTACACAGATAACAGAAAATTTAATATCTTTCGTTTTAGTTACACGTTCAAAAATACAATGAACAGTGCTACATACTGTATTTTGTCGAAAAGCGTTCAGAGACCAAATTAAAGCTATTTAAAACATACCGCGACGCGCATACGTTGTATCCCCGCCGACTGGGACCGATGTTCTAATTTAGATTTTGACAAATTTGAAATTATTCATACAAAGTTTCTATTCCGATAAAAAACTAAAAAGCCCACTGACTACATTTCTGAAACGACTTTTTAATGTTTAAAATGGTAATGTAAAACGAGATTGATAACTTTGTAGAGTTGAAAAAAATTGTAAGCTTACTGTTTTTGTTACTTTTTACCACCTTCTGAAAAATCTTATAAGCACAGATTTATAAAGTATATTACTTAAATCTCTGGTATATATATACGTATACATATGTACATTATTTGTATGCTTATAATATACATGTATGACTGTCTAGCTCATTAACTGTGAACCGTAGCCTCACAGCCAATTCTTTATTCTTCATTTCTCTTTTGAACCTTCATTTTTTATCAAAATTGTAAGTGTGGGTGTAAATGTATGTGAAAGTGTATATATATGGTTCTGTAAAGTGACCAATGTCCTTATGTCTCGTTATGTATTACTATGTTACTTAAGCAAAATACATAATCTGGTTCTTGTGCAACAAAACTTGATTTACAGAATCATAGATATTTAACACCGAACACACATACATTGTACAGACGACCAAAACAAACTGATAATACTAAAAGGTTAGACGATTCTGCTGGGACTTGATTGTTCATTCATTGAAAGCAATTTTTTATCGTAAATATCTTAGTCCGCTAAAACTGCCTATATTATTAGCCTTTTTATAATATATATTAGACAAAAAAAAATAAGGCTAATAAAACAGGCAGGTTTAGCGGACAAGTATTTTGCACAAAATATTCTGGCTGCACAAATATTTTAAAATCGATTTGTAGTAGCTTTATTGTAGAGAGAGAAAGAGTACAAAACTTGGTCTTAACCTAACTGACAGCCATTTTATTCTAAAGCTAAAGAAATTTATTTTCAAAATCAGAAGTATTTAGTTATTAGGTCATCTGACCCGAAGGGTCAGGACGACCTATAGTCATCATGTTTCGTCCGTCGTCGTCCGCCGTCCGCCGTGCGCCGTCCGCCGTGCGTTAACTTTTCACAGTTTGAACTTCTTCTCAAGTTCTACCGGTGCAATTTGGCCGAAACTTGCATGAAATGATCCTGACATGGTCCCAACAAAGTGTTGTTATTTTTCGGGTCGATCCGAAATCCAAGATGGCCGCCACAGCCGCCATCTTGAAAACACATTTTGAACTTCTTCTCAAGTT
>SAYR01061383.1:4559-31168 GCA_004382745.1 Argopecten irradians irradians | reverse complement strand
CGTCCCAGCACTAAAGTTGTTTGTTATTTTTCGTCCGGTCGATCCTGAAAATCCAAGACTCGGCCGCCACAGCCGCCATCTGTTTGGAAAAACCATTATTGAACTTTTCTCAAGTTCTCAACCCATGTTGCGATTTTGGCTGAAACTTGCGTGAAATGATGCCTGACATGGTACCCTGACCAAGAGTGTTGTTATTTTATTCTATGGTCGATTCGCGAAATCCCCCAGATGGCCGCACAGCTACTAGCTGCGTCAATCTTGAAGAAACGATTTTTGTAACTTCTTCTTCCAGTTCTACCGGTGGCGATTTGGCTGAAACTTGCATGAGATGACCTGACATGGTCCAACAAAGTGTTGTTATTTTTCGGGTCGATCCGAATCCAAGATGGCCGCCATCAGCCGCCATCTTGAAAACACATTTTGAACTTCTTCTCAAGTTCTATCCGGTGCGATTTGGCTGAACTTGCTGAAATGATCCTGACATGGTCCAGACAAGTGTTGTTATTTTTCGGGTCGATCCGAAATCCAAGATGGCCGCCACAGCCGCATCTTGAAAACACGGGACCATGTCAGGATCATTTCATGCAAGTTTCAGCCAAATCGCACCGGTAGAACTTGAGAAGAAGTTCAAAATGTGTTTTCAAGATGGCGGCTGTGGCGGCCATCTTGGATTTCGGATCGACCCGAAAAATAACAACACTTTGTCGGGACCATGTCAGGATCATTTCACGCAAGTTTCAGCCTAATCGCACTGGTAGAACTTGAGAAGAAGTTCAAAATGTGAAAAGTTAACGCACGGCGCACGGCGGACGGCGCACGGCGCACGGCGCACGGCGGACGACGACAGACGAAACATGATGACTATAGGTCATCCTGACCCTTCGGGTCAGATGACCTAAAAATAGATATACAAGTACACTCAGGTTTTGGACACCGTAAGGAACGACCGCTCATCATGGTCAGTCACCTGAGTCTTGTATTTAGGTATATGTTTCTAGGCCTAGGATTTGATAATTAGTTACAGTTTATAAATTATTGACCCACCAGAATACCCTAACTTAGCCTAACACGATTGTGAGCGTGTTTAGTGATTAGATAAAAAAAATGGTAAATATCATACTACCTAAACGAATGCTTCGATACTCGAAACACTTCTAGCCATCTCCATGTACATGTAGCTTTTAAAAATTATTTTTAGCACGTCTTCGCAAAAAAACGGATTATAACTCCCATGCCGGTTTCCGAAGATTGCCGGAAATTTTCTCCGATATGTTGCGATTCCATTTAAATCAGGATTATATAAACACTTAACTAAAGGCCGCTTATTATTAACCGCACAAACGACGGTGATGCTTACTAGTAAGAGGAATACAATTAAGACATGATACTGATAGGCCTAGTAGACTAGGTATTACAGCTTGTCGTCATTACAGCTTGCCTATGCGAGCAGTGTTTGTTTGATATATAAAATTTATGGTACAGAGTAAAATATACAAGTCGTGCAGCAATTGACGAAGTTTGTATCTTAAAATGTCAGCCATCCTAGCCTGCAATCTCGATGCTGAGGTATGTGCATGTGCAAACACAACAGAAATTTTGTTTTACTCTGATGATTTTTTCATAATTTTCTACAACAGCAGATAAGATAGTCAAGTGTTCAGTAACTGTTCACATTCAATACATCGCTAGAGATATTATTCAGTTCTCTTTAAGGACGGAGATGACTTATAAAACCTTGCCCTTTTAGCTTTATATTACATGTAATTAAAATATTTAAAAACAGTTTGGGGACACTCCGATATCTAAGTATATGCACAGGGCCATGTATAGTCTCTATATGAAAAAATAAGCCAGAAATACATATAAATAATAATGTTTATTTATATGTATTTCTGGCTATTTTTCATATAGAGACCTGTGGTATATGTGTGATAGTCCTGCATTTTAGTAACAGACCTGCAGTGTAGGGATAATTTAATCTTGGCCCTATAGTGGCTGGATATATATTCCATAGAAATGATTTTGATTTTACTTTGATTTGGCCTTTTATTATAACTTGTCATTATGATAAAATGAGACATTAGAATTCAATAATTCATGCATTAAAACACAAAATTTTAAATCAGTCAAATTCTAATTCTTTTGTTACTTCAGGCTGTACAGCCCATCAGTACAAAATACTATATTATTACAAAGCAGGCACTGCACTAAAAAGCAGTGTAGAGAGGACAAGTTACATGTAATGTACACATGTTTGATAATAGAGAATGGACAGGTTTTCTTTCATGGCAATACATTTCTCCTTATTTGGTTAGCCCTGTAGATGTATTTACTTAACATAGACAAATCTTTCATATTAGTTGAGCTAAGTAAATGCAACATTTTAACACAGTTGGCTTTTTCCAATAATATAGTTTAATTTGTTTTGAACGAATATCACAGAAAATTGGACATAAAAATGGTATTCATCTTCAACATCACCAGAGTTACAGATCCTGCAAAATCGCTCATTTCTAACAATATTTTTATATCTTCCTGATTCAATATTTAGCCAATAATCTCACCCCACTAAGAGCAATTCTATTTATTACCCTTAGGAATGTATTTACTCAAATAAAACTTTAATGATAATCCATCACCTAAATGTCTGCACAGGTAACATTTCGGGTAGTCCGAGTTCTCTTGTAAAGCATACAATAATACTTTTGAGTGCATTGTCAAAAATTCTTTGCTTACCCGGTAATATATGGTAAATATACAGAAATATATAAATTGTTTTAGTTTAACCATACATCACCAAAACCAAGTGAAAAAAAGTTACCCAATTAAAAAACACTATTCAAATTATATCATGAGATTACATGTGGATTTTTTTTACACATAAACCTTTTTACAAAATTCCAGTTGCACTTTCTTAATCTGACTACCATTACTGGGTCCCCATGCTTCATATGATTGAATAACAAAGTATGCTGCCAACATAAGTGTCAAAAAGCTAAATTAAAGTATGGCAATTTAAATTCATCTAATTACACTTTGACATGCAGTAAAACAAAGACTGCCTTTCAGCCTTGAGCAGTCAGCTGCTTTAGTCCAATTTAATATTTATTATTATACTGGAAAACAAAACCCTGGTAGGTAAACTGTTCCACTACCTCTAACTTCTTTCCATCAAAAACCCATATTTCATCAATTCAAAGGTTACCTCCATATTCATATACAACAATTTGTTTTATCAGTATTTACTGAAAGCTTCCATGCGCTTGTATAGTCAAATGACCTATTCAGCATATCTTGTAAATCTATAACTGATTGAGCAATAAGTACAAGATCATCTGTATACATCAATTAAAAGCTAAGTTCTCCAAAAAAATATGGCTTAATACTGTTATTAATAAAATCATTCTCAAAATCATTTACATATACATCAAAAACATAATTGGTGATAAAATTTCCCCTTGGGCGAGATAGAGACTATTTTCAAAAATTCAGAGCATTTTCCATTTGAGGAGACACATTCGATGTCTTAACCTATTAATACATGGATTTGAATAATGATAACAATTTACCACAAATTACAAGTTTGGACAATTTATACCACATCTTGTTAAGATTAACAGAGCTAAAAGCTTTTTTGAAGTCGACAAAACAACAATTTAAGCGTTTACTTGAACTCAAAGAATTTTGAATTATATGACCCTATGGTTTTACTTTCATTCCACATTTTACTAGCAGTCATGGCGGCCATATTGAAAAATACCGGAAGTAGGTACTTTTTTCAATGGCTCCCGGTTAAATTTATTTTGTCAATTTCATTGCTGTTATCAAAAATTGCATTGTGCTATTTCTGTATTTCATACATTCTCCAGGTGAACACTATTTTGAATAATACTGGAAGTAGGTACTATTTTCAATGGCTCCTGGTCTTTATCTTCTTTTTTAACCCACCATCATCAGATGGTGGGCTATTCAAATCGCTTTTTGTCCATGGTCCGTCCCTCCGTCCGTCCGTTAACAATTCTTGTTATTGCTATTTCTCAGAAAGTACTTAAGGGATCTGTCTCACATTTTATATGTAGGTTCCCCTAGGGCCCTAGTTGTGCTTATTGCATTTTGGGACCAATCAGTCAACAAGATGGCCGCCAGGCAGCAATCTTGGATTTTGATAGTTAAAGTTTGTTATCGCTATTTCTCAGAAAGTACTGAAGGGATCTGTCTCAAATTTCATATGTAGGTTCCCCTAGGGCCCTAGTTGTGCATATTGGATTTTGGGACCAATCGCTCAACAAAATGGCGGTCAGGCAGCCATCTTGGATTTTGATAGTTAAAGTTTGTTATCGCTATTTCTCAGAAAGTACTGAAGGGATCTTTCTCAAATTTCATATGTAGGTTCCGATAGGGCCCTTGGCCTAGTTGTGCAATTGTGTTTTGGGACTGATCGGTCAACAAGATGGCCACCAGGCAGCCATCTTGGATTTTGATAGTTAAAGATTGTTATCGCTATATCTCACAAAGTACTGAAGGGATCTTTCTCAAATTTCATATGTAGGTTCCCCTAGGGCTCTAGTTGTGCATAATGCGTTTTTGGAGAATTCGTCAACAAAATGGCGGTCAGGCAGCCATCTTGGATTTTGATAGTTAAAGATTGTTTGCTATTTGTCACAAAGTATTGAATGAATCTGTCTCATATTTCATATATAGGTTCCCCTAGGTCCCTAGTTGTGCATATTTCGATATGGGACCGACCGATCAACAAGATGGCCGCCAAGGAGCCATCATGGATTTTGATAGTTGAAGTTTGTTACTGCTATTTCTCAGAAACTACAGAAGCGATGTGTCTCAAATTTTATATGTAGTATGTTTGCAAAAGTTCGAAAAGCAGAGAAAAGATCCCTCTTTCCATTGTTAGACATAGATCATTCTTTGGTGGGCGCCAAGATCCCTCTGGGATCTCTTGTTTTATTGTCTCGGCTACCCAATGGCTTCCTGTTTAATTCCTCTATTTGGTTGTTTTAGCTACTCACATGCCAACTGTCATACTTTCATCAAAAGGTGTAGCTTGTTATTCATTAGTTTTCTCGGTTTTACCACAAAATGACAGCCATCACTTCCACCGAAAGTGCAATTTTTTGCAATGGCTTCCGCCCTTATTCTCTTTGAATAGTCATAACTACTTGCCAAGTTTCATGCCTGTATGACAAAAATGCACAATTTTCCCATTTTTTGGCCATATACCGGTCTACTAGTAGCCAGTTTGTTTATATCTATAACAAATTGTGTTTATTTGATTTTAGAAATGGAGAGGCATCTTCCCCAGTTCGCCTTGGCACTCTTTGATTTTGATGGATGCACAGTAGTAGTTGACACCAAGAAATTGCACAGTGAAGGCAAGATTGCTAAAGGGAAATCTGTTGAAACAAATTTACAAAGTTGAAGTGTTGGAGTTTTCAGGTACGATATATTCAAAAGATTAGCTTATTTTCATGTAAATGAGTTAAGGTCACTGTTTTAGACTAAACTCAAATGTAAAATTATCTTTTTAAATCATGATGCAAATTTATCACTTTCGGAGTTAAGATAAGACTTAGGGTGTATCAATGGTTTTAACACCACATTTAATCATAAATAGTTAAAATAGTTAAGTTTAATAGACATTAGGCCATGGTGACCTACTGCTATAGTCTAAAATCAACTTTATTTGACTCTAACTTACAGATTTATTGCCCTTTGTACTAATATTTATTACTGGATCTTCGTTGTGAACATGATAATTTGAGTAAATATTCACCAAAATTAGCAAAACATTATACCAAGACTAACATTAGATAAAAATCAAATATGGAAAATGTTCTTATTCCATCATAATTGATGAAGTTTTTTCATCTTGTAATAATAATTAATGTTGGAATTAGTTTGTTTCCAAGAGTAAATATTTAGCAAACTTAATGAAATTTTGTATGCAGACTAAAAAACAAATGATCCTCGGCCAGTTTGAAAATTTGCTTGATTTGATTTTAAATGACAGTTATTGCCCTTTGCAATAATAATCATAATTGGAACTTAAAAAATTAAATCTACGATGTTTGTATTTTGATATTCTGGTTGATTACTATATGTTATGTGAATGTTTTTACATATATACACAATTTTTTTTTTCTATTTCATGATTTTTTTTCCTCAAAAGGAACAAAAACATCAGTTGACCTTTGTATCTGATGTCAGGTGACTGATACATTGTAAGCCCCACGGGCCTCTTCCAATCTGGTTATTGTAGCCATATACATGTACTTAAATGGTATATCCTGATTTAAGTGTGAGCGTACTCTCGCACTTTTGTTTTTGTTATCATGTGTGGAGTCTGTGTACTTTAGTGTTGGGAATCGGTTGAAACTTTATGGTCGATCATCAGTTTTATAAAAGATGCTCCACTGCTGACAAATGTTATTTTTCCACTATCAAAAACAGGAGCAGACGATTTAGTATTTTTCTTCAGTTATAAAAGTTACTTAATTTACACCATTGCCACCATTGAAAAGTTTGAGCTTCTAATTTTACTTCAAGTTAAAAATATGAAAAACAATTAATTGCATCCCGAAAAAATTCCGTGGCACTATATACTGTATGGAATGAAGTACTGATTTGGCATGCACCAAAAGCAAAATAAATTATTTTATATTACTTTGTGTGTTAATTAGACATACATGTACATATATACACGATTAAACACCAATTATTGTTCAAATGATGAATACCAATTATGCTCTGTCGGCGGTGGAGCATCTTTAAACAAATCTTTCCTTGATGTATAAACAAGTCTCATATAAAAATTTCCTTCAAAGGCTTAATTACGATCGCAAGGCCTCTCTGCGCTGTCATGTTTTCATGTCACTTATTTTCTTCACAAATCATGCACATCTGAATGTTTACATAACTGCGTATGCGCTCTCCAATTCGTCTATACGTTTAAATTTGAAATGATATGATTTTAACAAGTTGGCTATGATTTTTTGCTTGTTTTTTTTTCTGATCAGCTAACTTTATACTTTGGTTTATCATGGTGTGGGAAAATTCGGACAAACTCCATTACAGATTTCTTACTCGATTAATTGATCAAACACCCCAAACCAACGATACTCGAGGAACTCGATTAATCGGAATCCCACTAGTGTACATACATTATCTTCAGATTCCAACTGTGCACATGTTACCGGAAGTCACTGTCTTTTAAGGATTAATTGATTTCACCGTGATTTAAACACTTACTCCATACAAACATATACTAAGATATACCTGTCGTTGATGTTCTACTATAAATCAACAACATAGGCATTATACAGAGCTAAACACATTGTGTAAACTTTAGCCGCGTATCATACTAACTCTTGCATCAGTCATGATATTCTCAGCATTTGATCGACTTTGTAAACTTTTGGAACAATACAATAGTCAATAAAATAAAGTGACGAAACAGATAACTTTTAGTACCAGTCAATGACATTTACAGTGTTATTTAGCAGATTATTTTTAATTTATTTCACAACATTATAGGTCCTATAGGTGTATGTTGCCCTATCGCTTACTTACCCCTGGGACCCTAGGTTTATAAGGCAGTAATATTAAATGTGTTGCAATCCTTCTTCATTATCTTATTCAACTTCAGATTCAAATGTCAAACTCAACAAATTTGAAGATGATTGGTCCACCTCAGCCAGATCAAAAGCCCTAGACAAAGCCAAAGAGGAGAGTGATGATTATGGGGGATTCCTTTCAGTGATACCAACAGAAGATGAAGAAGAGGTCAGTATAGAATTTGTAGGACTATACTTTTAGTGTTTTTCAGGAAAAATAGGGTGACGTCACGAACATACATCTAATTCTCTCCTAAGTTCAACAACAGTATAATTATGTAGATAAAGTTTAATTTTCATAAAATATTTGCAATGGATCAAAAAAGTAATACTAGTGTATATTGCATGATATTTGGTTGTATTGATCAAACAAGGCCACAGATCCATTACTATATTTTTTTCGGAATGGTTCTCTATCTGGACACCCATAGCGAGTATTACTTTTTCATGTATTCAGTATGCCAAAATGGCCAACCTTTTTTTTATCAATCTTGCTCAGGTCAGGATGACCTATTGTAATCGTGTTTTGTCCGCCGTCGTGTGCCATGCGTCGTGTGTAAGACTATTTATACAAAAGCCTACTCCTCCTTCATCCTTGGATGGATTTCATCCATATTTGGTGTGAAACAACATTGGGGAAGGACAATCATATTTTTAGCCCACCATCATCAGATGGTGGGCTATTCAAATCGCCTTTCGTCCGTGGTCCGTCCGTCCGTCCGTCCGTCCGTAAACAATTTTTGTTACCGCTATTTCTCAGAAAGTACTGAAGGGATCTTTCTCAAATTTCATGTAGGTTCCCCTAGGACCCTAGTTGTGCATATTGCATTTTGGGACGGATCGGACAACAAGATGGCCGACAGGCGGCCATCTTGGATTTTGATAGTTAAAGTTTGTTACCGCTATTTCTCAAAAAGTGCTGAAGGGATCTTTCTCAAATTCCATGCATAGGTTCCCCTTGTACCCTAGTTGTGCATAGTACCTTTTAGGACTGATGCATAATGCCTTTCAGGACTGATTGGTAAACAAGATGGCCAACGGGCCGCCATCTTAGATTTCATTGTTGAAGTTTGTTACCACTTTTCTTAGAAAGTACTATAGCGATCTGTCTCAAATTTTATATGTAGTGTGTTTGAAAAAGTTTGAAAAGCAGGGAAAAGATCCCTCTTTCCATTGTCAGACATAGATCATTCTTTGGTGGGCGCCAAGATCCCTCTGGGATCTCTTGTATTTAAATGAGTTTGGTCCGACCCTTAAGGGCTGAGGGGTGGGGCCCTAAAAGGGCTAATTTTCTTATTTTTAATTGATGCCGAACAACATGCAAACATTTTCATAAAGATTTTGGTATTCCAAGATGGCCGCTGGCCCACTTCCTGTTTTCGGGTTCAGTCTCAAATCTCAATGAAAATTGGTCTATAGGGGTTTTAATTGATTCAGAAGGGGGAACTTTAGGTGAGGACAATCATATTTTATAAAGGACCGAGTTAAGACCCATTGGGATAGTACGACGGAGGTCCAAAATGGAAGCTTTGCTGAAATTTGGCTTTGAAATCCGACTCCTCTTATTATTCCTTGAATGGGTTACAACCATATATGGATGAAGGGCTACCAAGTTTGTTCAACAAATGACATTTACCTTTTTCAGAAACTTACATATTCAACTAAGGAGTTCCTTGTATTGTTTATATTAATCATTAACCAATACTTTATACTGTGACTTTGTTATTTTGTGCCATGAGTCAGAAGACCGTTGAGGTCCATGGGCCTCTTGCTTGGGTTGACATACTGTAATCGCTGTCATTAATGCCCTGTGGGCACTTAATTAATTGATACAAGGGACACGTATAAGGCCAAAAAAATGCATGTGTCAGGTTATATGAAAATAGGGTAGGTCTGTCGGGATTTGAAAAAATAAATAATTAAATGTTTTGTAGGAGGGGTGGGGGAGGGGTTGAGTGGCTTTATTACTACATTACAACGTAATTTAATGGTACATGTAATTTGTCTTTCAGGCTTTAGGCTGGCTAGAAGTCTTTAATTTCTCATTACCGTATTCGTAATTGAACTTTATCTGGATATACTTAAAGCATTTCGTAAAAATCTAAGTTGAAAACTTCACACAAAATATTTGTTCAAAACTGAGGGGAGATAGCATATTTGTTCATGCTGTTTTATGAGCAGCTAAAAATTTTACAATTGTAAAAACTAGAAAGAGAATGCAGAACATGATTATGTTATATATGTTGAATAAAATTGTACTGGAATTGTATGTACAAAGGTATTACTGTATGTTCTTCTCGAGCAAATCAGGGATTAATCTTTGCTATTTTACTTTATTTGAATTTAGGATCTAGTACTGACTGGTGTTGAGAATCAAGAGCATGTGGAAGTAAATGTGATAATTGTTGATGGAGGCTTACAGGTATGTACATGTACAAATTGTCAATATGGCATTTGTAAAATTTATACTAAAGAATGGTTAGCATGTAAATGCCTTAATGATTATTTTATAAAAATATAACTAAATATAAAGCTGTTCTAGGATTCAGCTTAGGACTTATTCTAAATCATTCATACATTTTTACATTATACTTCCAAAATGAATCAATTTTTGTTCCTATTTGTCCTAAAAGACACTAAATGTATACACCAATTAATTAAAGCTTCATAAAAATGGAAGATCACTTAGAAGTAAAAAAATTCATTTTGGTTTGTAATTTTGAAGAGACCATTCTCAAAATTCGTATCGGTTTCCCTAGGGTCTTAGTTGTGCATGTTTTGTTTTTGGACCGATTGGTCAACATGATGGCCACCAGGCAGCCATCTTGGATTATGATTGTTAAAGTTTGTTATTGCTATTTCTCATAAAGCAATGAAGGGATCATATTCCAATTTCATAACTAGGTTTCCCTAGTGCGTCAAGATCCCTCTGGGATCGTTTGTTTTATAGATATATTATTCTTAATTTAGAAGCGATCAAATTAAGTGTAGCCTCGTTTTATTGTATGGTATCTGTTAAATTTCTGCTCCATTTTTCAAATGTTTAAGTTAAGTTCATTTTTAAACTTTGTGTAAAAATTGCAGGTTCAAGAAGATGCCAAGACATCAACTAAGTCTACTGTCACCAATAGGTCATCCAAGACTACTGCCACCAAAGAGTCATCCAAGTCTACTGCCACCAAAGAGTCAACCAAGTCTACTGCCACCAAAGATTCATCAAAGTCTACTGCCACCAAAGAGTCATCCAATTCTACTGCATCCAAATCTACTGCCACCAAAGAGTCATCCAAATCTACTACCACCAAAGAGTCATTCAAGTCTACTGCCACCAAAGAGTCATCCCAGTCTACTGCATCCAAGTCTACTGCCACCAAAGAGTCATCCAATTCTACTGCATCCAAGTCTCCTGCCACCAAAGAGTGTCGTTTAAGTCTTCTGCCAAAGAGGTATGTTATCATTGATTTTAAACTCAAATCATCATGTTATTGAATGGATGAGTATAATGACAACTGGTCAAATTTTAGGTGATCTGACTTGAAAGGCTCAGGATGACCTATAGTCGTAATGTTCTGTCAATTGTCATAAGGCTTTTTTCAATTTCAAAAGATTTATTCCAACAAATTCCTAAACCATTTCCTTCACTAGCAACACTGTTGTTTGACTAAGATGATCTAGGTGAACACTTAAGACTTACAGTATGTGCCACTTGTTTTTGTAATAAAATAAAGCTTTTGGCTGTAATTTGATTTAACCTTTTCGGAAAAAATTGTCTTAGGCAATTATCTTAAAGATTAAATCTTCAGTAAGCTATTGAAAACAATATGAGTTGATGAATTAAGATAAGAAAATCTTTTTATAATGCACACGAAAACATGTATGATGCCTTATTAACATCAGTTACGACACATATTTTTATGCACTTTAAAAAGTCTTGTTTTGTGCTGTAAGTATGTTAAGATGACAACAGCTCTTCAGAATTCATTTCAAAATTACTGATAACACCTCAAAATGTGAAAAGGAATTGTAGACCACAGCCTTGATTTATAGTCTAATGATAGTATAGGCCTAAATGTGCGGATTTTGGCAGTACTGTGTTGATATTGTAAATCATCAAATGTTGTTACCTTTTGGTGTTTCATAACATGAAAAACTCGTCTTAATTTGTCAGTATGAAAATTACTTAACTTAAATAACTTATTTGATATTCAGTAACTATTTAAGATATTTTTAAATTTCAAAATATTTTCCTGGAACTTAAGTTATAAAACTCAGAGAAGAAATATACCTAGTGTGATTTTACCATTTTGCTGTACTTAATTATTATGAACTGTTCTGCAGGTACTGAATTCAAAATACCATGTTTCAAAATCCGACTTTTATTTATAAGTGTTTGAATATATATATATATATATATATATATATATACAATTAGTAGTGATTGCATAGTGATGGCTTTTGAATATTGGAATATTAATTATGGTTTATTTAAAGTTAATATTTTTCAATTCCAGGGTCAAAATGGGCGAAAGATCAATGTTTGTTTTGAAGGAGCAGGGGATGATACGGATAACATCTGCCTTCCAAAACGAAAGCCAGCTTTTCTGGAGGGACTTCAGGACGATGAAGTTGACTTGATCAACATACAAGTATCAGATCACCTGTCGGGGAAGAAGTCCACTTCAGCTCAAACAGATCCAGTTGTCATCATAACAGCAGAGGATGACCCACGACAGATGTTCCAGAAAGGCACCAAAGATGTTGGAGTGCAGTGCGAAAGTGATTTGATAGACTCAAAAGTTCATGGATTAAGTTTACAACTGACTGCCATTCTCAACATGTTAAGTGCTATAGAAACTGACAAACTCAATCCAATGTTTAACATCCTGAAGACCTTTCCCACCCATATGGAATTGGACTTAAGTGAAGTGTTCAGGAGCCTGACTGACCAGCAGTCAACCACATGCTTAACAGTCCCAGCCTGTAGTGAGACTCAGCCAGTGCTTGCAGGACAAGAAGTCATGGATGTCAAGGACCAGGCATGTACATCACCTCCCCCTATTGATGATATCCACACTGTAGTCTCGCCCATCATCAAGGACCACACAGGTACAGAACCTCCGCCTATTGACGATATCCACACTGTAGTCTCACCCATCATCAAGGACCACACAGGTACAGCACCTCCGCCTATTGGCGATATCCACACTGTAGTCTCACCCATCATCAAGGACTACACATGTACAGCACCTCCGCCTATTGACGATATCCACACTGTAGTCTCACCCGTCATCAAGGACCACACAGCTACTTTTATACCTGCCGGCCTTGACCATGCTCAACATGTTGATCTCCCAACACAAATGGATTCATCATTCCCTTTACTAGTTTTAGGAAACTTGACAGAAACTACACCCAACGGATCAGCTTTAAGACCTGCGCAGATGACTTCCAGTTTAGGCAATTGTTTTGACGGTAGTCTGGTAGAAGTGGAATCTTTTGCTGATATGAAAGCCATCCCCAGAGACGCGGAAGTTAGAGTCAGGCAACATGTTATCAACAAGACGATCAACAGTTCCTGTTCTACTGGGAATTTTGCATGGACTTTGGCGCAGCGGCTGTTCAACGAGAATGAACTCTTTGGATGAAATTACAGAGGAAAGAGAGGCAAGTTAGCCCTGTCGCCAAGGAGGACACATGCCATCGAACATTGTGTGGTTGCGTGCTATGGGACAATTTTGACAACTTGGGAGAGTCAAGAAGAGCTATTGACACTGGCATTCGCAACATGAAATTCAAAACAAAGTGCAGAAAAGATCTTTATCCGTTATAATTTCATAGGTGCACATTGTAAAAGTCAACAATCAGGAATTAAGGTGTAATTTTTATATATGGTATTACTGCTATATAATGTAGTTTATACAATTATGTACAATGTACCAGTATAATAATGATAGACATAAGCTTTATTTATTTTTTCCTGCATGTTGATCGCACAGTGTAGCAGAGCTCAGGTCTTACACATAGTCGCAAGATCAATACAAAATGTACAATTTATGCAATAGAAGAATGTATATTTAAATTTGCATGATGAAGTGAATGTGTAAGGAAAAAAATACTGCTGAAAAATTGATCATTTGTTGACTGTGAATGATATTAAATGAATTTAGAGACTTCTACAAATTCTTAAATCTCTTTTTTTCACCAATTCAGTAAAGTCGATTCCATTGAAATGTTTATGTGATCTCAGGATTTCAAATAACTCAAATCGATTTATTTCGAATTGATTTTCTGACTGTTTCTTCTCATTCCATTATTGGATAGATTCATCAGGATAAAACAGGCTTCCTGAGATATCATAGATATTTTATTGTAAAAGACTTTGACTAAAGTAATCAAGTTCATAACAACTAAGTATCTCGTGATGACAACTAAGCTATGTTGTAGAAATTATTTGATTGATTTGGCAATATATGCCAGTCATAATTATATATATAATAACAGACCTACACATACTTAGCTATGGTTTCTTCTTATCAAATTTCATTCCAATATATATATGATATGCAATACTTCACATGGCATAATGTGTCCGAGAAAAAACCCAAAGAAAAGTTACTATTACGAGATACAAAGTCTGTATTATGATGCAATACTGTACATGTAAACCAACTTTCTTTCGCGAATCACGACTACCAAAGTTCGTGATTTTAATTTCAAAAGAAGTCGGCGAAGATAAACTTTGTGGAATCAAAAATTGTCCAGAAATGCCTATCAGATTCTATGATGTAAATGTTAATTTGTGAAAGTAAATCACACGCGAAGGAAAGTTGGTTTACAGTAATTTCATTTGATGGGATATACTTTACAAGGAAGAAAGTAGAGTGCCTCAAGAAAAACCCTTCAATCAGGCAGATGATTCCTGACAATCTTAAAATGCAACCATTTAAAAGTTATCATAAAGAATTTATAATATTGAAACTTACTAAATAACATGTAAAATGAATTAAAGTTAACACATAGTTTTTCAGCAATTTTAATCATTTTAGAATATTTGGGACAGCCATACAAAATAAATTGACTTTTCATATGATCACAATATGATAGTTTCAAAATTCCAAAATGGCTCATTTATCAAATGACATAATAAGATAAAGTGTTCAAGTACGTAGAATGTGTTTGATCAGAAAACAACATATTAAATGACAAAAATTATTAATACTCTGTCCTGTTGAAGATACTAAAACATGCAATACTATAATCTGTTGCTTTTGGAGATATTTGATGATTTGGTAATAATCAATATTTGCAGCAATAAATTATATATGCAATCGAAACACTTCCATCCTGATAAAGGAAGAGGAGTTCCGATTGAATAAGCAATATATAAGTACAATATTTGTAGATACTTGCGTTATGTGTGAAGAAGTGGTAGTAAACAGAAAATACAGAAATTTCTGTCATCTCGCATAGAAAACTGGATATATAAGAAATAACTTATGGTTTTGATAAGGTTATGAGGTGATAGTGATAATTGAGCTAATGTAAATAATGTAATCACAGCTTAATTTACACATGTTCGATTATCATTATCCACTCATAATATTAACAACATCAAAAGTTCAATACATTTTACTTTTTTGTACAGATATAGACACATCTAATTAAAGTCCTAATAGGGTGAAAATATAACAAAGTTGACAAATATCTTAATTTCAATATGAAAACTTGGGGACATCACAATGAAAAGCTCACATACAGTAACAAGCCTTTAAAACACATTTCTGTTGTTCCTTGTATAGTTAAATATTCTTGTAGCTGATCTTTTGTTTTGATTCAAATCCAATCTATGCTTATGAAATCTCAAAGCCTGGGCCAGTTATTTCATTTATAATAACATACACTGAAAACCAACTTTCATTAGAATACTACTCACTTTTGCAAATTTTGAGATGCAAGTAACCAAAAAAATTGAGAAAGTTTACCACCAAATTAATGTCAACATCATGCATATGTATTGATAGGAATTAGTGTTCAATTGTTAAATCTGCAGTGTTAATTGCAAACATTTTAAAATAGAAATCATGAAATTTAAAAGCCGTGAAAGAAATTTTGTTTATAGTAATTAAAACCTTATACCACTTTTCAACAACATAGTATGATACGTATCGTACACCAACATTCAGACACAAAGAAATACACAGCCAGACACAGACTAGTGTTGTCAGCTAAATACAAGCAATCATTATTTGGAATGAGATGACTAATTTGATCCAATAATCATTAAAGATAATCGGTTGAGTTTTCTAGTATTTTTAGACATGAAATATATAGAATGTAGAAAATATTAATACTAAATTAATTCTGATAATACTTTGAAAAGATACCAAGGGAATGATTAAATTATAGGGACATAAATATTCAATCAGATTATATAAACCATTTTAAAGTGGATTCTCTTATTTACCCGATACTGTAAGATAAATTGGACACCTGATTGATGATTCATCAATTTTCAAATACATATGCGTATTGATAATCAGATTGGTTAAGGTTCATCTAGTAGTAAATCAATTCCTATACAACACTAGTATTAAGACAGATTAACAAATACACTGTACATCGGTTCTGATTTCAGTGGCATATGACTGAAGATTACGAGGTTTGAAACATCTTTTAAAATCTTATCAGTCCTAAAAATGAAGATGTTTATCTGGAGAGCAGAGAACCAACCCATGTGCGTACATAATAATAAGCAGGCAAAACAAGTCAGTTGATAACAATGTTTATGACATTTTAAATCTCTTGTCAGAAGTTTGTTGGACCTCCATTGTTTAGTATCACTTGTGGAATAACTCGATGAATATGGTCAATGTACCTTCCACATTTCTCTGTACTGAGAGATTCCCAAAACTGACGAATTCCTGAAACTAGCTCATCTTTCTTCTTTGGTTTAATCTCCCTTTGTAGGAAGTCTTTTAGTGCAGACCATACATTTTCGATGGGGTTTAGGTCAGGTGAAGAAGCTAGTGTGGTCATTACTTTGTCAAGCATACTCTGCTCTTCCATCCACTTTTGTGTCGATTTCGACTTGTGCTTACTGTCATTATCCTGAAACAAAAACATTACTATGTACACAGCAAAGTCTACACCCGTTAATTTAATGGTTAAAATGTTGTTATTGGCCTTATATACATGCAGTGTATGTTGACATGCATCCTCGATACTCCAGGGGTTCTGATCACATACAATCTCTACACCCCTGGACTGTAGTAAAACTGGAGGCAACAGACCAGAACAGATAATTTAGACTTGTGATCTACATCAAATGAGCCATATAAATGTACACTGTGGTTGACGGTGTGGCTTTGAATTAGGGCGTCACTCTGTCTGTGATAGTAAAAGGAAAAATTGTGCAGGTCTATAATTGGTTCAGATTTGTTCCCTAGAGCTGCCTTCAGTTTTACTACATGAGATAGCCGAGGTGTGTAGATATTGTAAGTGATCGGAAACCCTGGAGTATCGGGGGTGATTATGTGAGTGGTGTGAATTTTATAGGAGAAATTCTTACTGCATAAAAATACAAATAGTTAAAAATACATGCATGTCGTGACATATCTGAAAACAGAATCTTACATTTAGATTCATTAAATAGTCAAAAGACAAACATAAAAGTTCAATAAATGGTATATGATGCATAGGTCTAGATTTACATCAATCTGTTAGCTGAGATTTAATGATACTATTCTTCAAATATACCTGATATAAACGATAACCGTCAGGAAATTTTCTGTCAACAAAAGGTAGAAAGTTATCATGAAGAATTTGTTGGTAAATTGTTGAATCCATGATCCCGGTGAAAACACAACAAGGTGTCCTCCCACGATATGAGATTCCTCCCCAGATGTGAACCTGAAAACAATGTATTAATATAAATTCTGTACATATATATGTATGAACTTCTAGAGCTTTAAACGGACAATTCAGTCAGGCTAATTCTGTTACATAATTCACGAGGCAAAATATGGTATAAATGTATTGTTCCACATTCCTTATGAAACATATAATCTAAAATATTGCCAAATTCCATGTCATTGTAAGTATTTCAATTGATACCTATGAAATTCCAAATGGTATAACAATACGGTTGAGAAGGTACATATACCGTATTTGTATAATACGTACACTGTACCAATACTCAATCCAATGTTATACGTACGGTAAGCAAATGAAATACATAGCCACTGAGGAGTTCATAAAAATGAGTTTTTAGGCAAAAGAGTTTGCATTTTTTGGCTTATAAGATAAAACACACAACTGTTAGAGCCATTCGAGTAGTTCTAGACAAAAGTTGTATTACTCCACGCGTACGAGCAAGGACCTGGGTTCGGCATACAAGACTGTTGAAGATGTCCGACCACAATATGTTATGGTGGACAGCGAGCAAGTTAAAACATTTCACAGGCATTTCACCACCATGGGTTTTTCTGGCATATAACAGTACAAGAATTTCCACAGAAGTGAATGTGTCGCCTGCGCAGCATCACAAAAAATAGTTATTTACAGTTTGAGAATATTGTTTATAATTAGTTGAAGTTATCAAGTCCCTTAACTCTTGCAAATATTGGTGGATTTTGAAAAGTATCAAACTAATCTAAGATATCATTGATATAAAGCAATATACGAAATTTGGTTGAAATCGGACAATAAATACTGAAGTTATCGAGCAGAAACAATGGATTTTTATGTTTTGACGATTTTAAAGCCCCGTAACTCTTGCAAACATTGATGGATTTTGACCAGTTTTGAACTCATCCGAGATCTCATTTATATAAAGTGATTTATAAAAAGATTAAAAGAATTTGAAAAATTAAAACTACAGCTGAAATGTTTTCGTCCACAACTTACATTTTGGTTAATCAATAATGCATTAAGTGTACCCCCCAACCCCCACCACTACCCTTATTGATTGAAGAATCCTGGGTGCTAATTATAGCAAATACCATATGCATTCATACTCAGTAACAGGAACTAACATGTTTGGTGAAGTTATAATCAGTTCTATAAATACTGAAATAAAAAAATAATACCTTGTATGAGTGTTTCGGCTTTGCAGCTTTTGCTGGCAGTCGATCTAAATTAGAGCCAGGGTGAAAAAAAAAGAGTCTGCCATTACTGGACATCTCTACTGTGGATTCATCAACAAAGATCACATCAAGAAAAGCTTCTTTCTCTGCAAATGCATTCAAGGCCCAATCCATTCTTATAAGTTTGTTTTTGTGAGTTATCATCTGGCAATATTTGATCCTTTTCACAGCCCATCCAAGGTTTCTTCTAATTGTTGAAATGTATTCTCTTGAAATGCTGATACCAAATGTAGTTTTAAGTTTTTCACTGATCTCATCGGCAGTTATTTCATTATTCATCGCTATCCACATGTTGATGAAATCCTTATGCACAGGCTGAATCTTTGTTCTCGGACACATTGCATTGGGTTTCCTGGAAAAACAGGGCATAGCGTATTGAGAAACACATTTCTTAATTACAACTTAAATAGGAACAGAATTCTCACAATATTTGATTTTAAGTCTTTCACCCCTATGTAACTTTAGTAGACTCTACCATCAATTGATCTGGATGAGTCCATTATGGCCCACAGTGGTGAAAGGGTTAAACTGAACATTTTTGACATATGGCGTTATGGCATATTACGACTGACAATGCATTTCACTTATGCCTGTATACCAAGGCCAGCGTTTAATAGGTGGAGTCATGCAGGCCTAAAACCAATACATGTACATGTAACTAACTTCCTTTGTCCTTTGCATGGTCTTAGTAGAAAGGTTTGACTGCATTATAATTAGCTAATCGTTTTGTCTATGATAGATTCCAATATAATGGGGATATCAAAGGTAGCTAGGTATAACAAAATGTCAGTTTTGAGATAACAAAACGACATGGGTAAAGTAAAATTTACCATTGATTAGTTACATTCACCGGAAAATGGAACAGTGATTTTAAAGCTGTACTTACCAACATTTCGTAAGTATTGTGGTAAACCATATACATATATTGAATAAAGCAATTCTTTCTTTGCAGTCTAAAATTAGTTTCGACACCTTTGTATTATGCCAGTATAGCTTGAAATATATTTTTTAAAGGGTTGACTTCTACATAGATAAAGGAATTCAAAACACATACAGAGACAGAATTAATATGACAGAATCATTTTACTAAGTCAAGCACAAGTTATAATAACTCTTGATTAGTTACCACCCGGCAATGGTGACATCACAAACTCATAACCAGTGGGCATGACCAGTTTTTATGTAAGTATGTGATCACACACTATAATTGAGATTTTTATTTGTGGAAATCGGCATGGTATACATAGTGTCTTCGATTGAAAGATGACTAAATTGAAGTAAATTTGCATGGTAAATTTGGTAATTACATTTTTATACGATATATACATTAGAAAAATACTATTATACTGGTAAACAATATATTCTACTTGTCTTAATTGACAAAAATATGGCCTAATGCACAATTTTCAACAGTCTGAATTTATCAAACCGCATAAATTTGTGCTTGCTTCGATTACTACCACCAAATAGATAACACATCAAGATACATGTTCTTCAAGTAACATGTACATTTTTTGTAAGTGACAACCTCAAAGGTTTGAGGAAATTTGTCCCTGGGATGTGGCATCGATACTCAAAAGATAAAACAGGTCTAAGTTAGTCTAACCATAGGCCAGGACAGACCTGAACTAGTCCTGCCCTGGATCCTGTGGAGTTTGCAAAGAATTTGAATTCGAAGCAAGTAAGAAGAGTGTTTTGTGTATGTATATTGATAATCTATACAGCATGAGAAAAAGCTATGCACGAGTGTAAGGGTACATGTATGATTACACACGTGAGAAAGAGTTAATATATTATGAAGTATGTACGATGATCATTGATCACAGCTATCTTGTGTACATTACATGTATTGATGAAAAAACTGAATAAAATGTAAATTATCGAAAAAAAATGAATTCGAAGGGGAGGGGTGCATGATAACCGTCAACATATCCGAAATATCAACACAAAGGTATAATAGCAGTGTGCATTGTACAACGGGATTCTATAAGATCTACTCCGATTCAGATGAAATTACGAAAATGAAAGTACCTGCAAAACAATAAACACTCCAAGCGACATACCTTTTGGTGTTGCCAGATTCGTTGTAACGCTTCAAAAAAAGACGAATGCTTTGTCTGCTGGTTTTGCGATGATGGTTAATCTCTAGAATACGTTGAATACGTATGGAAGACAGTCCACACGCAGAATAGTGCAGTATTACAGACTTAACAAACGTAGACAATCGTCGTGCTACACCGGCAGTTGACTCCATTTTTAGTTTTTTCTTGCGCATGCGCAACTATCAATTCCCAATCAAAACGAAAAGAAGTACATCCGGTTGACGAAACGCAAACGAACAAACGAAAACGAATTCAAATAAAAGCTCAAACGCAAACGAACACGAGCGAACGAAAACGAAACTAAACGAAAGGAACGCAAACGAAACCCAAACGCGTTTGAGGGAATGTTAGACGCATTAAGTACTGTACCTGCAGTGCAAGTTGTCAGTATAATGTGACCGGGTGGGGTGTATGGTTTAGTGTCTTTGACGGCATGCTTCAGTGATATACCACTTTAAAGAGGGCAACAGTTCCACTATACAAGGAGACACAACATGAATATACCACAGTCTCCCAAGACACGCACCTCGCACAACATACACGCAACACCGCAGTCTCCCAAAACACGCACCTCGCACAACATACACGCAACACACCGCATACATGGGAGGCCGTCCTTACATGACCATAGCTGTTAATAGGACGTTAATTAATCAAACAAATAAACACGCAACACACCACATACACGGGAGGCCGTCCTTACCAAGATTATAAGGTATATGGTAGGGGCATGGTCAGAACCTAGCTGTTAATAGGACGTTAATTAATCAAACAAACAAACAAGTCCCATCTACTCGAACTTGCATTCCTGAATATCCCCCATTTGTCATAACTAATTGCATGGTTCTGACCATGCCCCTACCATATACCTTATAATCTTGGTTACAAAAGCCTAGATAGCTCGAACTGTTATTAATCGAATACCCCTCATTCCTAGAACAGACACCCCTTCCCATCAAATACATAGTAACAGAACCATCTATTCGTTTTACCAGTATCGCACACAACTACACCTACCAAATAAATAAAGATCACAGTCTTTCTTTATACAGATGTAGTGTAAAACCATTGGATAATTAATGGACTAACAGTATCAGCAACACCTACATACCTACTCAATTGCCTGTTAATAATTTCATTTGTATACTGGCCATGGTATTTCAGAAAAGGCATTTAAATAATGCTGCTGTTGTACGATTACGGAAGTGGTAGATTTGAATATAGACGGTCTTAATTCTCGTTAGCATTTTAAAATGTGCACTTAATACATTTAATTATTAAACATTATTGCAAAACACCGTTATATTTTTTATTGTTATTTTTTTATATATATACTTTTTTGAAATCATTATACAAGCCTCTGATGAGTCAAATACCCAGTATTCCTCAAACTATTGACATGGTCCACTGCAATTCAAGTTAAAGTAACTTTGAAACTTAATTATTCAACTTCTTTTTCTAATTCTTAATGAAACCCTCACAATTTTGCCTAAATGACTTACCAGTTATGACTAAGGTCAAATTTCTGTAGTACACACTGGCCCTGCAGGTAAGGCGTAAGAATTGTACCTGCTGCCCCTATTGCATGATCGTAAAAGGCGACTAAATTTAGGATCTTATCTTTTCTTTCTCCCTAAATTACTTTGTTCTTCTTAGTCTCCCTTGACACCACCTCACTTTTGGCTTTTGGTTGAGCGCTTGCCCCTGTGAGGAAGGCTCTGGGTTCTGTCCCCTGGCCGAGACACACCAAAGTCTATAAAAGTGGTAGTTTCTGCTCCTGCTTAGCACTCAGCATAACGGGAGCGGGACGACTGGTTTGCCCGTTGTCAGTATAATGTGACCGGGTGGGGTGTGTTGCCTGGTGTCTTCGGCGGCATGCTTCATTGATATAGCACTATAAAAAGGGCAACAGTTCCACTATACAAGAAGACACAACACGAGTATACCGCAGTCTCCCAAAACACGCACCTCGCACAACATACACGCAACAAACCGCATTCATACATGACCATGGCTGTTGGTGGGACGTTAATTAATCAAACAAACAAACACAGAACTAATATAGGGCCAGCTCTGTGGTCAGGGTGAGATTGTTGTCCTCTAAACACGTCTCAGATAGCACCTGATTCTTCAAATTGGGCAGCTGTAACAATACCTGTCCAGCGGAAAATATTGAAATCACTTTATTAGGCTTACAAAGAATGAAAATCATCAAGTAATTTTATCCTGTACAAGGTAAACTAGCTAGCAGTACCTACTTGAATGATAATAATACAAAGCGTTTGTTAGTAGAGGGCAATAAGGCCTTGTACATATTATCACGAATATTATCACAGTTACATTCACAATTCAAGTATATAAACCTAGAATAAGCCAAAGAAAGGGGATTAACTTATACCAGAAGTTGAACGTGACCATTATAACGTCACTAAGTGTTAACATGGTAACGTTAACCAGGTACTGTCAAAATGGCTGTTTCATCGTATGGAGTATATCGTTGCATGATAAATGGTTTCCCTGGTCTAACTAAACAATTGTAATACTACAAAGTCGCTAGGGTGGCCGACTGATACTATAAGCTGCACGAATTTAGTATTAAGTCAATTAAAAAGGGAAATTGCAGAACCCTATAGTCTTTTCAACTCCCCTTTATGTCAGGGTTATGTGTACCAAACTTTATCAAAATCTGTCAAGTGGTTTAGGAGTAGTTCGCTAGACAGACACCCTGATTCCAATATACACTCAAAATGAATTTATAATGTCAATACATGCATTGAACTCTCTTCCTATGGAACCTATAGTCTATATATAATAATGTGTGCTATATAAAACTAAAGATTGTCAGCAAATTAAGCGCTGCACATCAATGACCACAGATTCCATAAAGACACAAGTACATGTATGCTTATTGAATGAATGTTTGGAGAATATCTGCAGAAGATTATTAGAGGAGAGTTTGAGGATCTAGAGGAGACACTGAAACCTACTGAGGTCCTAGCAGTCCTGTAGGTGATTTAAATGTATATGTCAAGGCACCTGGATGGTGGGCGTGTCCAGAAAATTACCTGTATTAGCTAGTAATCAGCTGGTTACGGGATAGGTCGACTGTATGTAAATGCTGCAATGAGAACAAATCAGATGTAGGGGAAACACCATTTAGCATCAATGAAACAAAACCATTAACGGTCACCTGAGTTCAGATACAGAATGAAACAAAGACATGCATTAATAAACAATATATATTTGCCCATCAGGCCCTTGAAGTCAGTCAGTGATTTTATAAATTTGACTTTTTAATCTATGAAGATTATTTGGTTTCATCAAATCTGTGAATTCAGAAGAAAGATTTTTGAAATGTTATCCATTTTGACCCCTTTTGGCCCCACCCCTCTGGCCCCTGGCGGTCGGCCAGGACCAATATGGAAATGATGTTAAAATGCTATCTCAGGCTTATAATTCTAACCCAGATTGACTAATTTCCTATGAAAACTAAGCAAATAATGTTCCTAAATGTGTTTTTCCTATATAAACTATAGTAAATTTGACCCCCTCCCCAGGGGAAATTCTGAGATCCCAGGGCCATGAAATTCACAAATTTTTGTAAAGGGCCTTAAGACCTTCCAATCTATCAAGAGTATCGATCTGGTTCCATCAAATCTGTGAATTGAAAAAGAAGATTTTTGAAATTACCATTTTGACCCCTTTTTGGCTCCGCTTCTCTGGCCCCTGGGGGTCGGCCATGACCAAAATGGATATGATGTTAAATGCTATTTCAGACTAATAATTCTAATCCAGTTTGACTAATTTCCTATGAAGAATAGGCAAATAATAAACTAAAGTAAACTTGACCCCCTTCCCAGAGGGAAACATGAGAGCCCAGGGTCATATTATTCACAATTTTTGTAAATGACTTTAAGACCTTTCCATCTATGCAGAGTATTTGATTCTACCAGTTCCAGGAATTTCAGAAGAAGATTTTTGAAGTTTTAGCCTATTTGACCCCTTTTGGCCCCGCCCCTAAGGCCCCTGGGGATCAGTTTGTTTGTTTGTTTGTTTGATTTATTAACGTCCTATTAACAGCTAAGGTCATGTAAGGACGTCATGGAAAATTTGGTAATAAGATTCAATGGCCATCACATAGAGATAATTCTGACTACAATGGACTAATTTCCTATTATAATGTCTAAATAATGCTCAAAAATGTGTTTTCCCTATATAAACTACGGTAAACTTTACCCCCTCCCCAGGGGGAAACCTGAGACCCAAGGGTCATATAATTCACAATTTTCATAAAACACCTTAAGACCTGTCCATCTATGATGAGTATTTGATTCTACCATTTCAGTATTTAAGAAGAAGATTTTTAAAGTTTTAGCCTATTTGCCCCTATGGCCCCGCCCCTCTGTCCCGAGGGGGTTGACCAGAACGTGAGACCCCAGGGTCATATAATTCATAATTTTTGTAAAAGACCTCAAGACCTTTCCATCTATAAAGAGTATGTGATTCTACCATTTCCAGAATTTCAGAAGAAGATTTTTGAAGTTATAGCCTATATGACCCCTTTTGACCCCGCCCCTAAGGCCCCTTGGGGTCAGTCATGGAAAATTGGTTAATAGAATTCAAAGGCCATCTCATACTGATAATTCTGACAATATTTGACTCATTTCCTATTACAAATGATCAAATAATACTCAAAAATGTGTTTTCCCTATATAAACTATAGTAAACTTAACCCCCTCCCCAAGGGGAAACCTGAGACCCTAGGGTCATATAATTCACAATTTTTGTAAAGGGCCTATCTATGAAGAGTATTTAATTCCATCACATCTGTGAGTGGAGAAGAAGATTTTTGAAATTTTAGTCAATTTTACCCATTTTGGCCCCTCCCATAAGTACTTAATGCGTCTAACATTCCCTCGAAACGAACGCGAAACGCAGAACGCAAACGAAACGTTAAACGAAAACGAACGAAAACGAAAAACGAAAAACGCAAACGAAAAACGAATAGCATAAAACGAAAAACGCGTTTCGTCAAGCGCTAAACGCAAAACGAAAAACGCGTTTCGTCAAGCGCTAAACGCAAAACGAAAAACGCAAACGAAAAACGAAAAACGTAAACGAAGTGAAAGCGTGACCGGAAGACCAGAATGCAATCATAAATGTCGATCGGGACTTCGGTAGCGTAGTGATCCGGATTCTAAAAGCGATGTCTATTTTACGTTCGCAATTTTGATTTAGTACGATTTATCATTATGAAAAATATATCTTGTCTTAGAAAATATGCAATTGTTATAAATATATTACCAATAAGTATGTGATTACGTATATATATCCAAGCATTAATACATTTTTTTTAACTTATAAAGCGAGATTTTAAAAATAACTAGAACACTGACACGTCAGAAAGGGCCCCGCTATGTGTCTGACGTGCTTAAGTGAAAAAGTAGTATTTTGACAATGAATTCTTCCGTGTTAGCTATATGTTGCTAATAAATAATTAATGTCAACATTAATTGGGAAACCGATGATGGTACATTATCATAATTCTTTGGAAAAAGTCTTCCAAGTATTTAACTTGAATCCTGATTCCAAGCTAACATTACATTAAGAGCATACAATTAACTCAAATACCCCTTTTAAACAAGGTAAACCTCATAGTTTGCTGAAGAAACACATAACAAATGTGAAAGGAAGGGAATAAAGGTCTTGCTCAAATATTTTAATCATGTAAAAGT
>SAYR01061355.1:0-56985 GCA_004382745.1 Argopecten irradians irradians | reverse complement strand
TTCGGTGGAAACTATCGGTAGTGGTGTCTGGACATACATATAAGTGGCGGTGCTGGACATTACATATAAGATCGCGGTGCTGGACATACATATAAGGTGCCGTTGGGGCTTGTACCGGTAATACGGGAGGTCTGTATATGTTTTTATGTCAAGTTAAACCGAATAGTGAGGAGAGGTACCTGATTACGTGGGGATGACCGAGTGAGGACATTTCGTGAAGCGTTTCAGAGTGAGCACGGCGCGTGCCGGATAGGTGTCATACATGCAGTAGAAATAACCCTGTCCCAACAGAATTTCAAGGATTTGGAACTTTATTGCGGTGCCTAGTCCCCCATGGACTTATTCTGGTGTAACATTACAGAAAGGTGAAGGACATGCGTGCTATTTTACTCTAGATATAAATAAATTGCCAGCCAAGACGAAATTTAGAAACTAACAGCAACTAAGCCAACAGATTGACAATTTTTTTCATAAATTATTAATTTTAACAAAAAAATAATTGCATCCCGAAAACAATTCAGGTCACTATGCCCTATATAAATTATTAAACATTCAATGTGTCCAAGAGGACAAAACATTATATATGCCTGTAGTAATTTTCAGTGAAACACAAATAAGAAGGACAACTTCTGTAAACTGCCTAATGATTGCAGCGCTACGCTATCCAGAAATGCAACCAGCACGTTCTGTTTTAAACTTTCCCATGCGCATGCGCTCTTTACAGATCTTACATCCAGTTGGTACAACAAGTCTTACAGAATAAGACAGATACACTGACATACTGACAACTTATATAACGGAAACGATATTTTAAGACTATTGTATAAGTGATGTGGGAGTTTTACTTATTCAGTCTTAACTCCCTAAGGCTTAGATGAAAATGTACCAGCCAAGAGAAATGGGACGGACACAAATATGATAGTGAATGACGTACCTTTGATATTTTTTAGTAAGTCTTCACTCCGAAGATAATTAACAACATTGGATGAGATCAATATTACTAGTTTCTTTCTTCATTATATATTGATAAGCATCAAGTAACGCTACATACATTAGACATAGGAATTTTCTGCAAACGTTTCTTGACTAGAGTCAGTTGTCATTCCAAATAACCTTATAATACATAATGTAGAACGTTCTCATAAACAATATCATAAGATCTAGACTAGGAATCTATGTCTGATTCCTTGAAGGGAAGTCCCTTATGAATGGCTCGTTTCTCTCAGCAGTATCAGAGAACTCTGTCGGTTCTGTTGCCATGACTAGTTATTAATAGCTTCAATACATAATCATTTCTGTATTTATGTACATTTCGGTACAATGCCGAACCAAGAAAAGCTAAGATATTTCTGTGTTGTATAACAGGACGTCCTGAACGGAATTTTACATCACCAACACATACAAACATAATCGATGATCAATTAAATCAACGGAAGTAATTTGCAATGTGTAATAGCTTGTGATGCAACTCCAGCGAGATGTTGATTAATAATTCATGAACAAAACGGAAGTAATGTGCAATGTTTAATAAATTGTGATGCATTATCTACGAGACTTGTATTTAATAATGCATGATAAGTCATGATTTTTTTATTTTTCAACGCGCCCCATAGAATAAATTCTTAGAGGAATTGCTCCATACAAGCATGGTTAACATAAAAGTGAAATCCAATCCCTATATAAACATCCATATGAAGAAAGTTTAAACATGCATGACACATTGCAGATTAAGTATTTTTTAATTTGGTTTTGGAAAAAACTCAAAACCAAGTAGATGTAATTTGCATAATTCAATGGTGTTACATCGACAATGTTAAACTGAAGATATAATGCATGTGTTTTGTGTCCACGATATCAAAATGTAAATAAAATCGTTGACGGGAGACATGTTTAGAGTCCTACACTGATGTTTCCAGATACTTCTAACATGGCACTTGCTGTAAATTGAACGATTAACAAACAAAAAAAAAAAAAAAAAAAACAAAAAAAAAATAAAGGAGGCTAACAAAACCACACATTTTGACGATATGATGTCAATGAATCAAGAAAATATTTCGTCGCTGTTACAGTTTCTTTCTACCAATAATGTATGATATGTGTAATATGATTAATATTCATTTTACAAACATCACCAAGATATGCAGGTCATGGCTTATCTCTACTATATTTCGACATGTTAAATGTAATTTACAGTTATTTTTACTGTGAGCATCATAACAAAAAGAATACTTGGAGTCCAATATTTCAAAATGTCTATAAATCTTCACCCGACGTTTAATATGTACGATGGCCATGCATGTTGTGCATATAAATGAAAGTTCCAGGTGTGCGGATGTGTTGGTGATCTAAGAGTTTCCAATATACCTGATTGAATGACATCATACCACTGACGTCATCACGATCATGTGTATGTTTGTTTCCGTACTATAAGTACATTATAATCCTAAATCAGCAAGGTCACCTTGAAATGTGATGAGACGTAAATCTTGTCAAATGAATGATAAGGATCAAGTCTAATATAGTATCCATCATCAGCGACATGATGCAACAGTTAGTTAACACCAGAAATGATGAATACGAGAACATTACTTTTCAGACAGGATAAGTTATCGTAGAGTACATATAGATTCCCATCCATCGGGTACAACCGGTGTGTAATGTTAAGCTTGAATAGACAATCCATTTTGACGTCACATGAGTCATGTGCATGCAGATGGCGATGTTACTAACTATTTCAACTCTTTTAAGTACTGGTTCATTTTCGATATAATTAAATAAAACCTAAACTTAAATGTACTACTACATATATAATTACATAGAAAAAGTTCTAATATTAAACGTTTGGAAATATTTTGCATATTAATAAAGGAAAGGTTGCTCTTTCTAAATCAGGCAGAAAAATGGGGGTCCGTGTGCTTTCTTTTTAGCCCCATTTCAGTAGCTGTTATTTTTCAATATTATACAGTAAAAAATAAAAGAACTAAAATTACCATTAAATGTAAAAAAAACCAACAAAAGCGGATCGTTTCACACATTATTGCATAATATTTTAATAACCATGAAAAATTTGCAGCAAAAATTAGCTCGATACAGCTAAAAATACTTGCGCTGAAATGATTTAAATAAAAACAATTTAAGCTAAAAATGGTAAATCTTTGGCTCTACTCAAAGCGAAAAAAGGCACATTTTCAAAATGAGCGCCAAATGGGTCATTTCTTAAAGGGACACTCCAATCTAAGAGAACATTAAAACTTGTACATATATCGAAAAAAACCAGTTCTAATGGAAATTAGATTAAACTCGCTCGCTTCCGCCATTACAAACTGTGGTCGAACTTCTTGTATGCCGAACCTTGTTCCTTGACACTGTAACTTTTGTCTAGAACTGCTCAAATCGCTCTGACAGTAGTGTGTTTACCTAATTTGGTGAATCGTCTTGTCTAAAATCATTTTATCACCTTCTCAGTGGTTATGTAGTTCATTTGTTTAACGTGCGTTACTTTAGCTAGGGTATGAGTACAGCGTTCATATTGTACCTGCTTAATCGTATTGATCAACGATTTGATATTTCAACGATATTAATTAAAATACTTAAGGATGTATTCTTCTGAGGTTTCAGTCCCGTTGAAGTCTCGTTTCGACAAAGATCAAAGAAGTTATGAGATTTTCAAATACAATTTATCAATATCTGTAGCAAGTTGCCAGTTGCAAATTTTGTCAAAAAATTACATTTCTAACTTTTGCAGATTTTTTTATACGGGTATTTTAAGAAATGGCCCATTTGGCGGCCATTTTGAAATTTTGTCTTTTTTCGCGTCAAGTAGAGCCACAGTTTTACCATTTTCATCACTGCACCAGCATTTTTAGCTGTATTGAGCTAATTTTTGCTGTAAATCTTTACTTGGTTCGTGATAATTAAAATATTGAGCATTAATGTATGAAATGATTCACTGTTTCCACTTTATTTTTACATTTAATGGTAATTTGAGCACTTTTAATTTTTACACTAAAATACTGAAAAATAACAAATATTCAAGTGGGGCAAAAAAGTAAGCACACGGACCCCCCATTTTTCTGCCTGATTCTGAAAGAACAACCCTTTTCCTATTGATATGCAAAATATTAACAGAAGTTTAATACCAGAACTTTTTCTATAAAGGGTTTGATTTGGCAAAAATGGCTGAAAATGGTGCATTTTGTAGCTCAATATTAAGGGGTAGGGGTGGCATATCTTATTATTCTGAGAAAAAATGTTAGTCTTTTTGATCAAAACTGGTATATTTTAAAAGAAAACTACTTGAAAATAAATTCTACAAACATAAATACATATCAAACACCTCATTAGGAAATTATGGCTTTAATATCTTGTGTATATGGTCAAAACGGCAAAATTCCCATAAAATCCAGTATTTTGTCAACTAGGTATCTTTCAGTGACAGTAGCTCAAAAACGAGCACACGGACATATGTTTTTTCTTTCATTTTCTTTCATGGTATGAACTCCTCTTTCCAAAAATCTATATGAGAAAAAAAGTTTAATACAAGAAAATTTTGACTTCTCAGAGGAGTACATCCTTAACAATGTTGTGGAATTTGTCAATGTTATACGTTATATGTTTCATACGAAATTTAGAACAATACATCTATGCTATATTTTGCTACTTGGCTATGTAAAAGAATCACCTTGAGTGAATTGTCTCTTTAAAATCCCCGTATAATGAAATCGACTAAGATCAGAAATTTAATTTTTTGGCAAAATTTGCAACTGGTAAATTGCTACAGATATTGATAGATCTTATTTGAAAATTTCATAACTTCTTTGAACTATGTCGAAACGAGACTTCAACGAAACTGAAACCACAGAAGAATACAACCTTAAGTATACAGCCGGGAGAAATATTACTGACGCCGATACACTCTCCATGTTACCAGAGGATACATTACGGCTGTATGTACCAGTCTACAGGTCAACGTAAGGGCCGAGGTGTTAATTACAGACAATTCCTTAGAGGAAGATTTGCAGGACATGGAGCAGTTGTAATTACGTGGCTGGAGAAAACTGCAAACACGTGATAGGGTGTTATATCCTTTCATAAGTGCTGTTAGAGAGGGTCGTATTAAAACCGATGGCAGCGACGAAGGGAAAAAAATCACTATATTGCCTGTAACAATTGTGTTATAAAATTATATTGCATGCAGTAAGAAACTGGACACAAACTACGTTTACACTTTCTTTGATAGTTTACCTATTATTATAGAATGTAGGTGTAGCGGGAACACAACCTCAGCGCCGCGACATGTGTCCGGCTCAGCGGGCATTACAAGAGATGGAATCTAGTGTAGACACGCAGCTTAAGTTTTCAAGTTTTTTATTTTCCAAATTCAATACAGCATATAGGTTTATCAAATACATAAATACATAATACAATAATTATTGTTATGTTTCAAGATGGAGGAGGATAATTCCGATATACTTCATAACAAATTAAACAAATTGACTTATATATGAATATGATATACTAATGCAGATTAATGAGAATTTTCCTTTTTTTCTGTTGCATGGATCAAATATTTCCCCAGCAAATTTAAGTTCTTTACATTTTTTAGATGAAAAAAATTTATTGATTTATATACACTTGGGTGTTTGTGGTAATAAGTTTTTATATTTTTTATGTAACTCAGAATAAGCAGGACATAGTAATACAAAATGCACTTCATCTTCTACATCATTTTTGTCACAAACAGTACTAAGTCTATCGCCTCTGGGAACGGCGTTATAACTGCCAGCTTCAATATGCAGAGTGTGGGCTTGCATGCGATATTTACGCAATATTTGTTTAATTTTAAAATTCAAAGGTTTATTTAAATAAAATTGAATTTCAAAGTTATCAACAAGATGTTTACAAATTTCACATTTAGAAGAAAACATCAAATGCACAAAGCAGTTTCTGAATAAGTATATCATGTAAGCGCTGTGAATACAATTTCAATTTATAATTAGGCTTTGTGGAGATGAAATAGATCAACGACTTTTACCATCCAGCAGGGTGCATAAAGTATTGGAGTCTTTATAGAATGATGTTAGCCATCCAGGCAGGAACCGCTCGTTATCCCTTGTGAAGGATATATTTTTCTGGCCTGGAATGTCGAGGGATGTCGAGAACTGGATAGAAAAGTGCCAAATATGTGTTATGATAAAAACACCCACAACACAGCGTGCACCATTGAAGAACATTATCACCACACCGCCACAGGAGCTGGTCTGTATCTGACATTGGAAACGTCGAAGGGAGGATATCCCAACATACTAGTGCTTACGGATCACTTCACCCGGTATGCGCAAGTATTTTCTACTCGCAATCAGACTGCTCGTACCACAGCGGAAGTATTGTTCAATGGTGGCCACACAAAGCTAAATTATTTCCATTTGACCACATTACAGTTATATTTGTAAGTTGCAGTTCACGATACACAGAGAACGCCAATATTTTACGTACAGAGACATGTATATAGACTTGCTCTGGGTTCTTTGACGTCATAAATAAAGGATCTTACACTCGTGACTATGTGGTATGGAATTTTCAAACGAGTTCAATGTCACGAGCCTTTAGGCGAGTGACATATCAAATTATTTAACGAGTTTGATAAATTACATATCACATAGTCACGAGTGTAAGATCCTATTTATCACATAACTTTTATTAATAGAAATATAAGCAAAACTTTAAATTTGGTCACTATACAAAACAGTAGAAATCCTACTCAAATGTGACGTTTCAGTCTACTGAAGCAATCATCAGACGTCATACCAAAATGATGATGTCAAATCTGCATGTGACGTCATGATAGTGTTTTTACAAATGTGTTTTACGATATTTTTGACATGGGTTATGTCGTGGCTGGACGGGCCAGTTATATATGTGATAATTGGAAATATGTAACAACTCGATCGCTGTGATTCTTTGCCGTGGCTGAAAAGTTAAAATACTTGGCACTCTAAGGGTTAATGCCCACGAAAACAGCAGTCATTTGCAGAATTTCTGTTTGGTAATTGTAGGAATAAAATCTGTCTTTTATATATAATTATCGTCGCCAATAGCATAAATGTCAACCTCATATATGCATATAATTTCGCAATAGAATATAGGATTAAGGAAAAAATCGGTAAATGCGACTTATCACATTATACGCATATGAGTTGCTGTGCCTATTTTTTGTTTCTTTTGATCACAACCTCGGTAAAGAAAATGTACGGTATGAAGTCAGAATGATTGTAGGTGTATGTTTGTAATCTGTCAAAGTATTGCGTGATGATTTGTTCTTTTTCCTTCTCGGACCTTGAATTTGACAATCCTCCGTATACAACATGATGCATCCATGGAAACACCATAGCAACCATCATCTGGGAATATTTCAGCTTGTCTGTGGTATCTGTTAAAAGATAAAAAATAAAATTATTATACATTGACTGAATAAATCATATAGTTCATTTAACATCATCTTCATAAAGACAATACGATAATCTGTTTGTCTTAGTACATACATAGTGTATAGTTTTATGGTGAACTGATTATTTTTCTTATTTTTTTCTGCATTTAGTGCATATCCTGTCAAATTGCATGCTGTCAATACTTATCTGTACATTTTTGGTGACAAAAGCTGCTTATTTGCTTCTATTTTCATGATTGTTTTAAACATGTAATGTCGTATTTTCATTAAATAGTACATGGTATATATGTTAAATGACAGCTTACCATGCACTTATAATTCAAAATAATGTACCTGGTATAACCAAATACCGCCATAGTCAAAATAGTTTTTGTCGTCTATGTCATATCTGTAGTAAGATAGTATACACTTTAGGTGGTAAGTCATTTGTGTAATGTCATGTCATAATGAAAGAAAACCATACTGTGCTGTATTTCCTATACTGGCGTATCTGTATGATACACAATGAAGGTGTTTTATATTCTTAACCCTGGTCAATACTAGCCGCAATATACCGCTCGGCTAGAGAGAATTTATCTTTAGCTCGATCGGTTGAGCGTCAAACAAGTAATCCAGAGGTCCTGAGTTCGATCCCTGGCAGAGTCAGGTATTAAATTTATTGTAAATCCTGCACCCTGTTACATAAGTAAACCCTGTGTGAAATACAATAATTCATTGTTTGATTTAAAGTATCTCGATCATTAAAAGCGTTTGTTTATTTTCTTATAAGGTTGTCAATCAGTTTAAATCTGTATTGTTATCTCTTGCAAGCTATTTTAAAATTACCTTTAATTTATTTTCTGCATGTTTACAGTTTGGTATCTTGTTTTCTGTATTACTTTGTCTCAATAGTAAAACTATAACGATAACATTGTATTGTTCACAATGTGTTAAATACGCAATATAAATATTCCTGTAGTAAATATGTGTTTTTGGAGTAATAACAAAAATATACCAACTATGCCGTTATTATAAAAAAAGTAAAAAAACAAATCTTCCAAAATATGTCAATGATAATGTGCAAACACAAAGACCAGGTTTCTATAACTGTTTATTGTAGTCAATACTGATGAATTATTGGAAAGATTCTAGATTTACCTATAAAAATAATCTTATTCTAATGAAGTCTGTAAACCCTAAACTAGAATTTGAACTTTAAATGGCGATTGGTTGTAAAGCATATACAATCCGGACAGAACACATGTAAATTTGGTTTACCAGATCTTTGTCAATAACATCTAACGTACGAGTATTGTAATGCCGTGTGGTTAATTTAATAGACACCAATTCCAGTCCGAGTTTCTTTATGTCCGGTAGTCCACTTGTAAATGGCTCCCTAAAATCATCTTCGTTTCTCCCATAAAAGACATGGAGGTTAGTTGCCAGATATTCCTCCTATATAAATATAGAAATAGACAACTTACAGTAACATAATTTTAAAAACCCATTAAATCATGAAAAAACCCAGATATATTCCATTTCGCAAAAACATCCACAATATACCGGTGTATAGTTTACGTACTTGAGTCACGAAAGATAAGAAGGTAAAGCTCGTTACTCCGGATAAGTAAGTGTACTCTGGTTCATCTCATTCACAAAACATTCAAATCTAGGTCGAATCTGGATCATCTTATTCATTAAACATTCAAATCTAGGTCGAATCTGGATCATCTTATTCATTAAACATACAAATTTAGGTCGAATCTGGATCATCTTATTCATTAAACATTCAAATCTAGGTCGAATCTGGATCATCTTATTCATTAAACATACAAATCTAGGTCGAATATGGGTCACCTTATTCATTAAACATTCAAATCTAGGTCGAATCTGGATCATCTCATTCATTAAACATTCAAATTTAGGTCGAATCTGGATCATCTTATTCATTAAACATTCAAATCTAGGTCAAATTTGGATCATCTTATTCATTAAACATAAAAAATCTAGGTCGAATCTGGATCATCTCATTTATTAAACATTCAAATCTAGGTCGAATCTGGATCATCTTATTCATTAAACATTCAAATCTAGGTCAAATTTGGATCATCTTATTCATTAAACATACAAATCTAGGTCGAATCTGGATCATCTGATTCATTTAACATTCACATCTATAGGTCGAATCTGGATCATCTTATTCATTAAACATTCAAATCTAGGTCGAATCTAGATAATCTTATTCATTAAACATACAAATCTAGGTCGAATCTGGATCACCTGATTGATTTAACATTCAAATTTAGGTCGAATCTGGATCATCCTATTCATTAAACATTCAAATCTAGGTCGAATCGGGATCATCTTATTCATTAAACATTCAAATCTAGGTCAAATTTGGATCATCTTATTCATTAAACATACAAATCTAGGTCGAATCTGGATCATCTCATTCATTAAACATTCAAATCTAGGTCGAATCTGGATCATCTTATTCATTAAACATTCACATCTAGGTCGAATCTTGATCATCTTATTCATTAAACATTCACATCAAGGTCAAATCTGGATCATCTTATTCATTAAACACTCACATCTAGGTCGAATCTGGATAATTGTATTCATTAAACATTCAAATCTAGGTCGAATCTGGATCATCTTATTCATTAAGCATTCACATCTAGGTCGAATCTGGATCATCTGACTCATTAAGCATTCACATCTATAGGTCTAATCTTGATCATTGTATTCATTAGACATTCAAATCTATGTCGAATCTTGATCATCTTATTCATTAAACATTCACATCAAGGTCAAATCTGGATCATCTTATTCATCAAACACTCACATCCAGGTCGAATCTGGATCATTGTATTCATTAAACATTCACATCTAGGTCGAATCTGGATCATTGTATTCATTAAACATTCAAATCTAGGTCGAATCTGGATCATCTTATTCATTAAGCATTCACATCTAGGTCGAATCTGGATCATCTTATTCATTAAACATACAAATCTAGGTCGAATATGGATCATCTTATTCATTAAACATTCAAATCTATGTCGAATCTATATCATCTTATTCATTAAACATACAAATCTAGGTCGAATCTGGATATCCTATTCATTAAACATTCAAATCTAGGTCGAATATGGATCATCTTATTCATTAAACATACAAATCTAGGTCGAATCTGGATCATCTGATTCATTAAACATTCACATCTAGGTCGAATCTGGATCATCAGATTCATTAAACATTCACATCTAGGTCGAATTTGGATCATCTTATTCATTAAACATTCACATCTAGGTCGAATCTGGATCATCTCATTCATTAAATATGAAAATCTAGGTCGAATCTGGATCATCTTATTCATTAAACATGCAAATGTAGGTCGAATCTGGATCATCTTATTCATTAAATATTCAAATCTAGGTCGAATCTGGATCATCTTATTCATTAAACATTCAAATCTATGTCGAATCAGGATCATCTTATTCATTAAACATTCAAATCTAGGTCGAATCGGGATCATCTTATTCATTAAACATTCAAATCTAGGTCGAATATGGATCATCTTATTCATTAAACATTCAAATCTAGGACGAATCTATATCATCTTATTCATTAAACATACAAATCTTGGTCAAATCTGGATCATCATTTTCATTTAACATACAAATCTAGGTCGAATCAGGATCATCTTATTCATTAAACATTCACATCTAGGTCGAATCTGGATCATCTTATTCATTAAACATTTACATCAAGGTCGAATCTGGATCATCTTATTCATTAAACATTCACATCTAGGTCGAATCTGGATTATGATAACACCAAAACAAATCTAGATCAAAATCATCACGTTAACAAAACTGGATTAAATCGGAATTATCACATTTCACAGACGTACAAGACGTCAATGCCGGATCAAGTTACTGACACAGTGAGCAAAAGAATAGAATAGCGACAACAAATGTAAAATGAATTAGCTTACAGTAAGGGTTGCAAGCAACACATCCCCTACCGTCAATTAGATTTTCTAATCTATGCCAAGTTATTATTGTTTAGTTATGTTATCATTGTATGAAGTTTGAATAAATTCTATTGATGTGTGACACAAGTTATTATTCGAAAGCTATTATGAAACAATCTATTTTGTTGTTGTTGGCCTTTGCACTCCAGGCTCTATTGGGCCTCATTGGCTATCATTGTATGAAGTTTGAAAAAAAACCTCCTTCGATATGTTCTCAAGTTATGGCCCGGTAACTTTTGAAACAAACTACTTTTAGTACATGTAGCAGTGACCTTTGAAGTTGACCTTTTGACTTCAAATTAAATCCCAAGCTATATTTTCTCATACGCTACCATTGTATGAAGTTTGATCAAAATACGTTATGTTTTCTCAAGTTATCGTTTGGAAACTCATATTTTGTGAAACAATCTGATTTTTCAGTAATATTGACCTTTGTAGCTGACCTTCTAACCCCAAATTAAATCCCAAGCTTTTTTTTATTCTCATATTCTAAACATTCTATCAAAATCCGTCAAAGTTATCTTCTGTTAACGAAATCCGGACGGACGGACGGACGGGAACGGACGTACGGACGGGAGCAAACACAATAGTCCCCTCCAGTTTTACCGGAATTAAAAAGAATATCAAAAGCACATCAATCCAGTTGCTGAAGAAAACGTATCATTAAGGAATTGACATGATTTCCTAGGAGTTTTCTGTGACTTGTTTAAAATTATATATTCAATGAAGAGCACGCTGTTTCGAGTGATTATTTCCCGGTATACTTCACCGACAATTGTACCCACCTGTGTGAGGATTCCTTCTGTGGTCATATCAGACACGATGCGGCCAAAAACAGATTGCCCATGATAAAACGTACATGTCATCTCACCATGACCGTTGGAAGAAACCGTTAAAACGACGAGAGCTCCCCCTACAACATTAATCCGTAAATATATATAGAAGCTTAACATTCAACCAGTTTAATAATATTAATAAACGACAGCTGGCAATATTTTATAAACATCCTTAAGGATCTTCTTTGGTGATAACAAAGGTTAAAATGTAATAGATACAATATGGTGCACGTGGTGTGTTTGATTTTGAGCTGTTTTGAATCAAAGATAGCTATTCAATGTGAACTGTGATATTACCCACATACACAGGATGAACTATGCAATATTTTGCAAATTAGTTCTGTGATAAATATGAATATTTCTATAATTGACAAAAAATGTTTTCCTTAAGAAAATCATCTATAACTAGAAATTGTCCTTGGACAATTTGACGGGCTTCTCACCTAAAAGGTATCCTGGTCAAGGTAAGTCATATTAACAAACTCGGCAGCGCTTTGTCTAATCGTGCTACAAGTCAAGTTTCAGGTCTTTGGCATTTCAGAACTTCAGAAGAAGTAATTTGAAGATTTAAGAATTGTTAGCCCAAGTGACCTTGGATATAGGTCAAGGTCAATCATATTTTAACAAATTTGGTAAGCATTGATCTAATATTAGGAATCTAGGCCTTCAAGAACTTCTTATTTCTAACCGAAATGGACGTTTTGAAGAATAGTGGTATTACTGCCGTTGAACCATATCTGTGATCGACGAAAGTACTACACTAATGAAGCGAGTGTAAATTATATTGAATGAAGTGACGCAACAAGATAGTCGCGTCCCACTCACCCTAAGGTGGCGATGATTGGCTGAACTTGAAGTAGGAGGAGTTAAAAATGATTTAAGTCTCATTTGCTGAAGATCAAACGTCAGCTGAACGTTGTGTCTAAATTGCTAACCCACATACCTTCACCGTCTATAATAACACATTTCTAGCACATCTTCATCACAATGGCTACTACCGCTGGAAAGAGCGATAACTTTCCTTTCAAAATCATTCCACACATCTATACAAAGTCCCGTCACTAAGAAATACCAGTCCTATTTGCAAAAACATTTATCTAGATTTTTGACAATCACCTAATTAAAATTCATAGTGTTTTCTTGCAGAATATGCATGAGCGAGGCAAAAACTATGATTAAACGTATTGATCATAATCATTAGTGATAATATATTTCATGGATTGTGTAATTCAGTTAATCTGCTTGTAGAATGGAGAGTTTTAAATCAACTTGATTTCATTTACTTAAAACATAAATCGTTTAATCAATTTTGGAGCTCTACACTTTCGTTGACATTTTCGTTAACTGTATTTGTCATGATCATACAGATTCGTTTTATTCACAAATGATATGTCGGCAACATGTCGCAAGCCAAATATGAGTGCCCTTGGTCTTTTGGTTCTTGAGAAGAAGTCGTTTCCATAGTTAAGCCTATTTGACCCCTGTGGCCTTGAATGAAGGTCAAGGTCTTCCATTTGAACAAATGTGGTAGGCCTTAACCCCTGCATGCCGCGGGCTAAATATGAATATACTGGGTATTTTGGTTTTTGAGGAGAAGTCGTTTAAAGATTTTAGCCTATTTGATCCCTGTGACCTTGAATGAAGGTCCATGTCCTTCATTTAAAGAAACATGGTAGCCCTTCATATCAGCATGCCGCAGGCAGAATATGAATACCATGGACCTCTTAGTTCTTGAGAATAGTTCGTTTAAATATTTTACCCTTTTTGACCCCTGTGACCTTGAATGAAGGTACATTTCAGTTTTGGAAGTCCACAGGGATCAGTACATGTAACTATTTCTGTCACAAAATAGTCATGCCCTTATGTTTTCTACTGTTTATAGCAAGTAATATGAGCACTGAATTGACCGGATTTGACTTGTCTTATACTTTTTTTACCTTATGAATATGGCGGTATGTTCCATCATGCCGTTAAAATGAACATATAATGTGTACAAGACGTGTTTACTTATGCATAACTTTGAACTTGTCTACATCCAACGGATGGTGCTTTATTTTATTTATATTTCACGCTCTGTTAGAGTCGATAATTTATGTAAAATTTCGAAAGGAACCCTCGAGAAGTATATCCCTATGATACATACCCGGATGTAGAAGAGTTTATGTTTTAGGCCATAGGCTAGGAGGGTCCAACATGTAACCCCTCCCCCCTCTTCGAAACCTCCGAACTAATATTTTCTTAACCCTTATGACCCACTGATCACAAATCAAAATGTTAACATTGCATAAGTTGGGATGAACTTCCGTTATTGATTTCTTGTCAATCAGTAAAAACAACAACAAAAATATATATAAATGTAAACGAGAATTATTGTTATACAATCATTTGGTTTACAAAACATCATCAGATGCGTGTACAGGGCATATGATTGCTATTTTTTTCCAAACCGCCGACACTACAGTTTCCTGGTGTCTCAGAATTTCTTAAATATAACATTGGCTATTGACGATTTAGATCTTAACAAGTTTGAATTTAAAGTTGGCTGAATATCTAATAACTGATTCAGAATGATAATTTGTTGTTGGGAAAATATTTACTGCGTCAAGCCAAGTATGAAAAATTTGCTGAAAAATCACCACTTTTGAGCTTAAAATCTTATTTTTTTCAAAAATCACTACATATATTGGATATTTATGGAATAGATGTTTATTTTGTTGAGGTTATGAGGGTATAATGATAATGGAGCACGTTTAAATTATTAACCTCGGCGAAGCCAGGTTACATAAAATGTACACGGGCTCCATTATCATTATACCCTCATAACCTCAACAAAATAAACATCTATTCCTTATATTTACAGTTTTTCAAGTAAATGAATATTATTAATTCCCGCGGCAGCTGCATATTTCTTATTAAAATATACATATTGTTTTTGTCTCCCGTCATCGCCAACGAATTCGATTGAACAGCTGATTGGAATCGAGTCATTCATATGCTCCCGCCAAAAGTGGGGTCATGATCCCATGTTGCTACGCCATCGACTATTCACGAATCGCCGCGCGTGTTGTGCTAACATTATGCACTGAAAATGATAATACTAGAAAGCATGGTTATTGAGTCCATGTCAGTGCAAATTGTAAATATTTGGTCTTATATGTATTTGTTGTTCTATTGTGATCATTTTGATACTTCATTTGTCGACTTTTGTCGACATTGTTAAATGTCAATGTTATGACTATTTTTCATTTTTTAGTGAAATTCGAGATGGCGGCCATTTTGATTACGTCATAACCGGAAGTTCTTCCCAACTTATGCAATGTTAACATTTTGATTTGTGATCAGTGGGTCATAAGAGTTTTTTTATTTATTTTTTTTTGGGTGGGGGGGGGGGGGGTGAGGGGGGGGGGGGTGCATGTTGGACCTTCCTAGCCCATGGCCTATCAAATGAACAAATCAAACCTGGCTTCAGTTCCCGTCCCCTTGAAAGTACAAAAGCCCTCCAGTCTTCTCTCGCTTGTTCTCTTATCACTTGGCGTTCTTCTTCGTCCGCCTCTTCGAACATGATACCATTTTTTATTTGACAAACTCTGGAAATAATTAAGAGAAAATATTTACGATCAATACAGACTGTCGAACTGTACATAGGATGTTAGATCTGTAGTGTGGTAATACAGTTTAGTCCATAAGTAATATATGTTTTACAGTAGAAATATTAATTGATTAATTCCATAGCAGTATCGTGTATGTTTAAACACCTACTGTACCAATAGTCATTTTCAACCTCTCTTTGATTCCGATTGGATTTCAACTTTCGTTTTAAGTGCATTTTTTTTCTTTTCATTTGTACATGTTACAGGTAAATAACATAATACTGATTCTATATTTGGTTACACTATTTTACGATGGAAAGATATATTATGGTGCGATAGGTGGCGATGAGCTCCTCTGAATATGACGAAAAACAACTCATCACTACGCTATATAGAGTTCAAGTTATGGAATAAACAAAATCCCGCAAGCATGACTGTTATTTATCATGTATATATAAAGTTCGTGTCTTTTAAAAATAATTATGTATGGTTTTAGCCCTTTTTGACCGCAAAAATCCACTTTTTAGACCTGATATTCAGTCATTGAATTGAAGAATATAAACCTTTGAGTATGTCCTTTATACAGTACTTGATACAGTGTACATACTGAGATTGCGCTCTATTGTGTATGAGAAAAAAAATATAAAAAAGGCAAATGATATATATTGGCCGGTTTCTCAGTCCGGTGAGAGGTACGACCTACATGTACGAGGCGCCAATTGGGACTTTATCTTTTTGTAATTAAAATCAATTTTGTGTACACAAAATTGAATTTTGTCATAATGAAATCATTTTCGTCTTATAAAATTATCTTCCAGCACACAAAATTCCTTTCTGTAATGACAAAATTCATTTTTGTGGATGAAATTGAGATTTGTTAGACAAAAGTAAAAATTGAACACAAAATTCAATTATGTCTGCACAAAATTAATTTCTGTCATGACAAAAATCATTTTTGTGGACGAAATTAACTTTTGTTAGACAAAAGTGAAAATTGAATTGATGTCACTATTTTTGAGCTTCATTGGGGTATGAAAGAAATGTAGTTGCTATGCGGATTCGCATATCAGTTTTCAAACAAAATTTATTTCATAACCCGATGAAGTTAAAAAATAATTATATCAATGCTTAAAATTAATTTGGCAGACTTCTTGATGATATAAAATAGTTTAAACGTACGATTCTATTGATTTTCCATTTTGTTTTAATGGTATATGAAAAAAGTATCAGCCAATCAGAAAGTCAGATTTAGCATGAAAAGAAATGAAAATTAATTATATGCTTATACTGTCTCACTACGATTTTATAACGTGACCTCTCATTGGATACAGTATAGTGGCCGTTGGTATGGCACGCTGACACGGTGATGGAGACCGCAATCACCTGTGTTTGTATCTTCCGTTTCATTCTTGTGGGTGTTTACTATACTTACATTGATCAGCAGAATATCCCCGACTTCTTGTGAAAGGCGCATACTCTGGAATACCATTTACTAGGCCTAGTAGCAGGGGATGGATATTACGATATCAAGTACAGGCCGATTACGTACATACAAACAGTCTTTCAAGGGAAACGCATATGAATTGCAATAAGCGTAATAATTACGTACATATTCAACAAATATTCGTTCACTGTCAGAACTTCCATGTCTGGTTACCCTTCGCCAAAGATGAGCGAACTGTAAGCGTTTCAACCAATCGGTTAGCAGCTTTGCAAGTAAATGTCAAACATGGACTCGTTTGGATACTTAACTTTGTGCTCACAAAATTGAGTTTTACAAAATTGAATTTCATCATGACTTTTGTCCACTTAAAAAGTGTTTCTATAACAAAACTTATTTTTGTAATATGTTATAAATTTTGTTAATCTGAATTAATTTTTTATACACACAAATGTGTCCCATTTGGCGCCCCGTACGACCGAACTCTATGAATGGCTGCTACATGTGTTATCTTTATTCGGGACTCACCCAAAACATCATACAAACATATACAGTACATGTAAAGGGGTTCCGGGAGGCATCATAACATTGAAGATGCTTACGCTGAAATCTGATATGGTGGGACCTACTTACAGCACTACAACAAATAATGACAAAAATTTCAAATTCACTTAATTTATGCATAATTCGGATGGTTACTATAGCAACTAAGGCTGTAAAATAAAAAAATAAAAACTTGAAAATATTTAAATAAGGATGTACTAAATATTTCAAATACAACAATTTGATTTCTGAATACTTACTTTAAAAAAATCATTAGATTTTGGAGCCAAACTGGGTCCTAATCATATAATAAAGCAATAAACTGTTACCAGATTGGACATACAGTTGATATGAAGCCCAACGGAAGAAAGATAAAGCGTGAGGGCGCATAAATATTTTTTTTTATTTCTGACGGTTGGGCTCCATATCAACCGTATATCAAATCTGATAACATTTTATTACTTATATTTCCATTATCATCATTAAGTTTCAAAACAATATGTGCATATATTTGGATTTTCGAGCTTGCGCTAGTGTTGACGTCACCATTTATAAGTTCAATAAACGAAACAGTCAAGCATCAGCTTCTGAATATAGTACCACACAAAAACAGTTTAAACTAGCGAACAAATAAAATCTATACGATGATATTTTTCAATACACACTTCGTTTCAACGCGATAATACTATTGGAATTTAAAGGCCGCACAACTTTAAAACCACTTTTTAATTTATTTGACCGTTATGTATAGGCGCATGTATACACCGTACACATTGTAAGTGACGCGGCGTAAACGTTGAATATTCATACGCTTGACCAGATGAGAGTCCAAAGCCTGATATTTCCCATTTGGTTTCGCATTGTTTATGGCAATATAGTCTTTTGAATATAAGACTCTTTCATTCAATATATATATATGGAGGATAGGGGTATTCCACCCAAGGGGTCATAACATGAGGTAAAACGCGAATATGACAAACAAGCCACTTGTTCGGAAAGCTCTGCCTTTAATTATTCATATATACTTACTGTTTAGATATACTTACTGTTTAGATAGATAGTGTGTCGCTACAGTAGAAATGGCCAAGTCTACAGAGTTATCAGGCAGACACTGTTCATACATCGTCCTCGGTATCATCATTGGGTACACATTACCGGTGACAAGTCCAGGCTCCTGGTCAGTACCTTAATATCAAATCATACATATTACCGGTGGTATGAAGTCCAGGCTCCTGGTCAGTACCTTAATATGAAATCATACACATAACTGGTGGTATTAAGTCCAGGCTCCTGGTCAGTACCTTAATATCAAGTCATACACATTTGTAACGAAGCTGCGGTGCGCTTCGTTGCTATTTTTTCCGAAAATTATATTTACCGAGACTTTGGCGGGAATTTGCTGGACACGAGATCTCGGGACTGCGCCGAGACTTTCAGTTTTCTACCGGGCCTTTAGAGTTGAGGGTTGTGTTTTTGAATCCTATGTAATTTTTATATATTTGTCGCCCATCCTTTCCCTAATTTGCTGTTATCGTATAGTATGGAAATGCATTAACATTACTGTGTGTGTATTTTCGCTGTCAGTCGATATTTTTCCTATATTTTTGAGTTTGAAATACTTGTGAAATTGTGCAGTGTTGGACTTGGCATATCTCGCTTTTTAACGGGTTTCGATAGTAATTAAAAGTTTTCACTCTTGTGTTGAGAGCCGTTGGTAGGCTGGAAAATAGTGGGAGCCTCTGTTAGTGAGTTTCGGGGAAGCCGTTAAGGAGATATTTTGAGAATCTTGGCTGGAGAACGGTGGTTGTGAAATTGGAGGTTAAACTATCGATAATCGGCCCTGTGTGTAGCGCCACGTGCTCGGCCTTTCATTGATGGGTAGGAGTTAATTCTGATAGCGAAAACGTGAGAATACAAGCAGCACAACTGTCCATTACACACTACTTCCCACTGAGCCACGCGGGTATTTTCTTGTTGTCGACTTTACACATGTTAAATGTTGATAAACTGTAAAATGAATTTGATGTCGTCCATTGTCTATACTCGCTCGTACCTTTGAATATTACAGTGAGACATAGGAATCTGCGGCAGTCGAACCCAGAGCAAAACAAATTAATTGTATCATTCTACTCTATGCTAAGGACAACGGTCTTAGCAAACAAGTCGTTACAATTTGGCGCCCAACGTGGGGCCCACTTATTAATTAATTTGAATTTTTGATCGTTGACTTATTTACTCGTTTATCTACTACGCGGGATGACGTGTCCCTGTGGTTGTGAAATTTATACAGGTGTACTGTTTACGTTTCGGTTGAGTGGTTACGCTTGTGTGTATTTCTCTTTTATATTCTGGACCTAGTCTTGTTAGCTTGATTAACGAAACTTGTGTAGGCGTTTCACATAAGTACTGGTGAGAATATGGACAGTGCAGATTTGGGAAATGAAATATAAGCTTTACAATCCTGTGTAAAAACTTTCATTGTGAATGTTCATGGGAGGTGTCGTGAAGCAGGGTATGAGGGAAGGATGGGCAACAGTATTACTGGGGAGGCCGCTCATGGGAAAAGGGGAGTAAGTAGGATTTAATGTAGTAACTGATACGGGGTTGGGCCGAGTTAAGTTCGGAAAACTATAGGCTTGCACTAAAATTGCAAACTTTCTGTAATTGGGATATTGGGAGGGTTTATTGTTTAATAGTATTGATATTACAGATTCATAGGACTAACATCTGTGTTGTTCAACTTGCTTTTTTTCATATCTGCTGTATACTGGTGTCCCTGACCTGGGGGACATCCTTATTGATATTCCGGAAGTACAAAGTGTGATATAAAGTGCCAGGAGGAACTTTGATGTGATAAGTGTCGGGACATTGGGGTGTTGTTTTTGAGGGCTCAGCAACTGAGAGGTTGTTAGTGGCTGCGGGTCGCATCCTGTCTAGGTGGTTAGGGGGACAATATACAAACTTGGTGGGTCCTCCCCCTTTTTTTTACTACTGAGCTGACCTTTCTTTATTAAGGCATGTTTGTCTTTGTGCAAAATTTAGGGTTTTATTCTTTTCCCTCGGATTACCTGCCTTTATTAAGAGATGTTTGACTTTGTGAACTTAAGGTTTTTCTTTCCTTAAATTACCTCCCCTTGATTGGTTCTTTAAAATTTAGTGTTTTTTTTCCATTCTATTTTTATTCTAGTTCGAGTTCATGAACTGGATACTTCCAAATTCGAAATTTTTGTATCTTACTTTTGGCTTTAAATGTTTCAACTTCTAGGTTTTTTTTCCAAATTATATCCCTTAGATCAGTTTTACGGCTAAGGGTCGCAGCCTGTCTAGGTGGCTGGGGGGTATGTAACGAATGGAAATGCATTAACATTACTGTGTGTGTATTTTTCGCTGTCAGTCGATATTTTTGCTATATTTTTGAGTTTGAAATACTTGTGAAATTGTGCAATGTTGGACTTGGTATGTCTCGCTTTTAGACGGGTTTCGATAGTAATTAAAAGTTTTCACTCTTGTGTTGAGAGCCGTTGGTAGGCTGGAAAAGAGTGGGAGCCTCCGTTAGTGAGTTTCAGGGAAGCCGTTAAGGAGATATTTTGAGAATCTTGGCTGGAGAACGGTGGTTGTGAAATTGGAGGTTAAACTATCGATAATCGGCCCGATGTGTAGAACCACGTGCTCGGTCTTTCATTGATGGATAGGAGTTAATTTTGATAGCGAAAACGTGAGAATACTAGCAGCACAACTGTCCATTACACACCACTTCCCACCGAGCCACGCAGGTATTTTCGTGTTGTCGACTTTACACATGTTGAATGTTAATAGACTGTAAAATGAATTTGATGTCCATTGTCCAAACTCACTAGTACCTTTGAATACTATAGCGAGACATAGGAATCTGCAAGCTAACGTGGTAGTCGAACCCAGAGCAAAACAAATTAATTGTATCATTCTACTCTATGCTAAGGACTATGGTCGTAGCAAACAAGTCGTTACACATTACAGGTAAAATTAAATCCAGGCCACTGGTCAGTACCTTAATATGAAATCATACACATAACCGGTGGTATTAAGTCCAGGCTCCTGGTCAGTACCTTATTATCAAATCATACACATTATTGGTGACATTAAGTCCAGACACCTGGTCAGTACCTTAATATCAAATCATACACATTACCGGTGACAGGTCCAGGCTCCTGGTCAGTACCTTAATATCAAATCATACATATTACCGGTGGTATTAAGTCCAGGCTCCTGGTCAGTACCTTAATATCAAACATACACATTACCGGTGATATGAAGTCCAGGCTCCTGGTCAGTACCTTAATATCAAATCAAACACATTACCGATGACATGCAGTCCGGGCTCCTAGTCAGTACCTTTGTATAAAATCATACACATTACCGGTGGTATAAAGTCCAGGCTCCGGGTCAGTACCTAAATAATAAATCATACACATTACCGGTGGTCTGAAGTCCAGGCCCCTGGTCAGTAACTTTATATCAAATCATACACATTACCGGTGACAAGTCCAGGCCTCTGGTCAGTACCTTAATATCAAATCATACACACTAGAGGTGAAATCATCCTCTCTCAGATATCTGTGGAGTCAAAGCCTATAACAAATATACATGTGTTTAAAACTCAAGAGTCTAAATCATGGGGGTCAAAATATACTCTGAGGGGTCTACTGGATGCCAAGATGAACTAATAGTTCCCATAGCTACCATCAAATTTATCATATCAGGATCGTCTAGGGATTAAAATCAAAGCACATCATGATTAGAGGAATTCCCTACCTTGGATGACCTTGCTGAGAAGATTAAAGTCGTTCTTTGGATGATCATTATAGTATACAACGATTGGATGCTGCTCCCCCAGGTATGTTTGTGCGACACCTGAAAGGGAAATAATAGAAAACAGATCAGCAGTTTTCTAAAGAATCTCACCAGAAACACTCGACTATACAATGACGTTAACATTTAACATAGATCTGGAATAACAGTTCCAAACATCACACTATAGATTATAAATATAGATACAAATATACTGATTCAATTGTTTACCAATCATTTCCTTGATGAGAGAAAGAGAGGCATTTCCGTCCGCTGTACCAAAATCTGCTATGTTTACTGGCTCTACTGAGGGATGGCTTGGTCTTGCCAGGATTATCCTCCCTTTATAGAACATAAATACTAGCTAATAACATTTTATCATTTGCGGATTGTTTACATTCATAAATACTTTTCGTAAGTTATTCAAGCATACACTAGGTATTTTATATGCATTTTATGGAGGTTGCACAGCTGATAAATTTCAATTGCCGCTGACTTTAGGTTACAAGGAGTAAAACGATCAAGAGGAAATGTCAATAAAAATTACAACTTAACGAAAACACGTGTAAATTGCCAACATTGTATGTTACATACATAATGCGGGTTTGCCGTGATTTTTTATTTTTCTTTTACTATTACCTTATCACCAAAATAAGTGCGTTTGAACTATCCCAGTGCATATACACTAGGTAACCTTGATATTGATACCAATTGTCGTCCAAATGGTAACCATGTATTAATGCATTGGTTTTCGCCATACACCAGGTCTTGGAACGATACAGGACGGTATACGGAGCAGAGGGACAATTGAAATATTTTATTCGATATACTGTGTTTCAATTAGGATACATATAGCGTATATATTGCTACCAATCTTCATAACGACATCTCCAAAACATTTTAGATAACGTATTGAACAGGAAATGCTGTTGACAAACACTTACTGAAATTGTCTAATATTGCTTCCCGACACAGATCTCCAGCATGTCCATGTATGTTGTACATATCGTCCTTCTCACCTCTATATCTGCTGTTCATTTTCATAGTTGGAAAGTAACTGGAGGTAAAATCAAGTGTATAAACAGAACATATCAACAGGTCTATGTATGAATATCATACTGTAAGATAACGATCAGAGCAGATAAACAGTTCCATATATAAATATTATACTGTAAGATAACGATCAGAGTAGATAAACAGTTCCATGTATAAACATTATACTGTAAGATAACGATCAGAGTAGATAAACAGTTCCATTTATAAATATTATTCTGTAAGATACCGATCAGAGCAGATAAACAGTTCCATGTATAAATATTATACTGTAAGAAAACGATCAGAGCAGATAAACAGTTCCATGTATAAATATTATACTGTAAGATAACGATCAAAGTAGATAAACAGTTCCATGTATAAATATCATACTGTAAGATAACGATCAAAGCAGATAAACAGTTCCATGTATAAATAGTATACAGTAAGATAACGATCAGAGTAGATAAACAGTTCCATGTATAAATATCATACTGTAAGATAACGATCAAAGCAGATAAACAGTTCCATGTGTAAATATCATACTGTAAGATAACGATTAGAGCAGATAAACAGTTCCATGTATAAATATCATACTGTGAGATAACGATCAAAGCAGATAAACAGTTCCATGTATAAATATCATACTGAAAGATAACGATTAGAGCAGATAAACAGTTCCATGTATAGATATCATACTGTAAGATAACGATCAGAGTAGATAAACAATTATATGTATAAATAGATAAAAGGTTAGACCGGAACCCCCCATTGAGGATGTGTTGCTAATTTTAGGTAATGACTTGGCTGGAGAGAAAGTTAGGGTGGTGCTGAGACTATTCAACAAGAATTTCCTGGTATTTTTGGGAATGAGTATCTTTTAACTATTATGTGTGCTTCCACACGCTTTCCTGAAGCCATTCCATTCAGCAATATTAAGGCCCCTCGACCAAGACTCGAATTTCATGTATGGTATTTTTCAACAAGTCATGTACCAGCTCCAGATCAAGCAGTATAAGTCTAGTGCTTATCAATTAGAGTCTCAGAGTTGCTTTAGGACGTTTTCATCAGACATTGCAGAATATGATGAGATCTTATTGTTTTGAAAACAAAACAGAGTGGGCGAAGGTATACACATGTCGGTATTTGGCTTAGAGAATCTGTACAAAAATCTCTTGGTTTCAGTCCCTTTGAACTTGAGTTTGGGCACACTGTACGTGGTCCTTTAAAAATTTTGAACGACAAAATTTTAGATTCCAAAGTGAATCTCTTAGAGTGTGTGTCTAACTTTAAGCAAAGGTTGACAAGGGCATGTGAATTGGCAAAAGAAAATTTAGCCGTTACCCAAACCAAGATGAAAACATGGTATGATAAAAATGCCCGTGCAAGAAGTTTTGATCCAGGTGACAAATATTTGACTCTGTTACTAATACCGGGTCAGCCTTTGCAAGCTAGATATTTCGGACTTCATGTTATTGAGAAAAAAGGCCGATGATGTTAACTACATTGTACAAACTCCAGGGAAACGCAAGGAAACTCAATTATGTCATGTTAATAAGCTTAAGAAATATGTAGATAGAGAAGAGAGTAAGATCTCTCAACCTATTGCTATTTTGGCCTCTGTACCATCACAAAGTAAAAGTACAACTGATATTTGTAAATTAGAGTTAGATGGTTGTGTACAAGATGTAGGTTCAGACTGTGGTGCGAAATGAACCGAGATATCTGATACTTGAGTATAAACATTTTTTCCCGGATACACCAGGCAAAACAGATGCTATCTATCGTGACGTGGATGTGGGCGATGCGCCACCTGTCAAGCAACATTCTTACCGTGTCAATTATTTGAAAGACGAACATTTAAAGCAAGAAATTCAATAAATGTTGGACAATGATATTATTGAACCAAGCAAAAGTAAATGTCCTTAAATGGAGTTATACATGTGTTTTGGTATCAAAGCCAGACAAGACATACTGTACCGACTTCAGAAAAGTAAACTCTGTTAGTTAAACATACTGTCATCCAATTCCAAGGATTGTCTCGTATATTGACAAAGTTGGCAAAGCCAAGTTTGTTATTTGCAGGTGCCATTAATAGAAAGAGCTAAAGAAGTGTCGGCATCTGTAAGCTCGCAAGGTTTTTACAAGTACAAAGTTATGCCGTTTGGTATGAAGAATCCCCCGGCAACATTTCAAAGTCTTTTTAACAGCGTGATGTCAGACCTGAATGGCTCCGATGGATACAGCTACCACGACACGTGGGAATACCATCTACGCGGGATTCGCGAATTCTTCGAGAGACTCACTACCATGGGATTGATTGCAAACTTACTGATATGTGAATTTTGTTATGCAACTGTTAAATTTGTAAGTCATGTTGTAGGACAGGAGCAGGTAAAACCTGTTCAGGCCAAAGTAGAAGCAACTATACTTGTGTACTTTTGTCCACAATTTTATTAAAAATTTCTCATGACATTTTCTGTTTATTTGTAAATTAGTTAAAATTATTAAAATCCGGGAAAACAGTTTTTGAGTGATTTCACAAAAGAGAGTGCAGGTAGCAACGGACCACTTCTTTGTTAGCATACCACGCTATACATTTCAAGTTTCTGATTACATAAGTGAAAATTAGATATTGTCAGATTGAATGATTTTTTTTTCATTTTTGGTCCTTTATGCCTTTTTAAAAATACAAAATACATAAAAAGCAAACATAAAGTAATTAGCACTGCAAAATTTGAAGAAAAAAAATCGGAGCTTGGGCGGATTTTGCGACCCTACTTTAGCGTAAAGTGATACTTTTAGATGCTAACTACAATGGCAACATTGTATAGCTCAATAGTTGTCGGTGTGTAACAATGTTTTCCAATAGCATAGAATAGGAATAAAATAGCGCAATGGAATGATGTAATTACGTGAACCTGAACTTGAAGCTAAAGATTACCTTGTCATCGCTGTGTTAGGGCCGTCCAAAAGTGTGGTGTCCTCGTTATAAATGTGAAGAAGCTTTTTAGTCCAAACGATGTCGTTATTTATAAATGGGAAGACTCTTAGTCCAAATGATGTCGTGGTTTATAAATGGGAAGACTCTTAGTCCAAATGATGTCGTAGTTTATAAATGGGAAGACTCTTAGTCCAAATGCTGTCGTTGTTTACAAATGGGACGATCCTTGGTCCAAATGATGTCGTTGTTTACAAATGTGAAGACTCTTAGTCCAAATGATGTCGTGGTTTATAAATGGGAAGACTCTTAGTCCAAACGATGTCGTTGTTTATAAATGGGAAGACTCTTAGTCCAAATGATGTCGTTGTTAACAAATGGGAAGACTCTTAGTCCAAACGATGTCTTTGTTTATAAATGTGAAGCCTCTTAGTCCATATGATGTCGTTGTTTACAAATGTGAAGCCTCTTCGTCTAAATGATGTCTTTGTTTATAAATGTGAAGCCTCTTAGTCCAAATGATGCCGTTGTTTATAAATGTGAAGCCTCTTCGTCCAAATGATGTCTTTGTTTATAAATGTGAAGCCTCTTAGTCCAAATGATGTCGTTGTTTATAAATGTGAAGCCTCTTCGTCCAAATGATGTCTTTGTTTATAAATGGGAAGACTCTTAGTCCAAATGATATCGTGGTTTATAAATGTGAAGCTCCGGATTCCAATGATGTCGTTATCTATGTACATGTGATGTCAATAGTTAAACCCGTCAGGTTTGCTTAATTGTTAACAGTGACAACTATATTGTGAACATCTATATCAAAAATTATTTAAAACCACGCGCGCATGTATTAGCTGAATGCCTCACATTTGACTATAAAAATATTTGAGAGGATAAGTTTTGTATCACATTTAAAGGCACGCTGCGCTCCCCAACACGGGAAAAAAATGATATTTGATACAGATATTTATCTTGCTGCACAACCTAAAATCACTGAACCAAACTGACCTAGTCGCTAGTCGATATGTCCTTCTCTTCTCGGTTTCTTTGTTATTTCCATTTGAATGTAGTAAACTGTGATGTTGTAAAACAACCTGGGTATTCTGTCATCAGTGAACCAAAACAAATTCTCCCCAGAAAAAACTGCTGTATAATAGGATTTTTGACAGTTTTCTTTACTAAAATAAATTATGCTTGCTTTTATTCAAATAAATTTAAATGCTTTATAAAGTGTGGATATTGATATTAAGAAATAACTAGGATGAACCCATAAATACACCAGACCATAATGTAGGCGACGGTATTCAAAAGTGCATCAGTATAATTAGTAGCTTCGTTATGAGTTTGTTTGTTTATAAGAAAAAACATGTCAAGTTAATAATAATTGCCAACGATTTTACACTTTATATATTACGTGTAAGTAATAATATAATGGAAGAGTGCAGAGTTTTCCGAATGAGCGTCAGCTCTACCGAATGTCTCCGACTACATTTCGCGCTGCTAGTTTGAACCACGTGTTTGAGGGTATATTTTTTTGGTTAGCTCCATTCTGTCTCATTTCAGCAATGTTGAGAGTTTCAGTTTTAGGATCCCCGAACATAAGTATGAAATAATCCATTCTTCTATGGATCACTCTCTCAAGTTATTTTTGGAGAAGTGGTGGGTTAGTGGAACACATACATGGATGCATGTCTGACTGGCAGGCGTGTGGTCCTCAGAGCCTTTTCCTACAGATCGGAGGGATTAACATCATGGGGAATGTCAAGAGAATTTGTCTATGGGCATTACTTAGTCTAGCTTTATTCATTACGTATGTACAACTGTGGCACAAATTGTGTTCACAACGTTTTCCAGCAAGAATCCAGCTATATAATTATCTCGCATGCAAGGTAACTGTGGTTTTCCAGCCACACACCAGCAAGGTTACATAACTTCGGTTTGATATCTAACTTCTGCTTTAGGAGTTAAAGTGCATTACTGAACTCCAGGAGCAGTAATTGTATATTAAACACCCATTGCAATATTTAATACAGTTTTAATAATTAATATATTAAGATTGCATCAAAACATTATTTAATTATAATCAAATACTGCATTTATATATTAATGCACATTAATGTACATACGTATGCAATAATATTACTTTTGTTCAATAAAATGTTATGCTTATCTAACGTGCATTATTGATGTGCATTAACAAATATTTTTATGCATTAAAATATGTCAATACATATTTGATGTGTGTTACTTTTTACTTATATTTTCCCTTGGTTATTTATGTACATTAAATTTACATGGAAAACAACATTTAAGATATATGTCACGTCTGAAATTATGCAGTTATAGTCTAAGACCTGATTAATGCAATCCAGAAGAAATCATGGAACAATATAATATACATTAATTTACACAATATATATATTGCTTAAAGTCCCATTATGCTTTCACAACACTCTGCTGAGATGTAGATTAGGATTCCTTATGAAACGTACTTCATTAGGTATCTTTTTATATATCGCTTAAATGTGCATTAAAATGTACCGGTAATCATTGATTATAGACATCTCATACCGAACTACAACTGTTACATTACATCCTCCATACCTGTTTGATTGCAGTATCAAATATTGTTGGTAAGTGTTTTTGTCGTGATTGCTGCCACAAATTGTAAAGCCATAACATTTAATAATTGAGTAAATAGTCAGTACTTTCACTCCGCTAGGAGCTGATGACAGGCATGGCATGGCTCAATATTACTATGGCCGAAAACGGATTGACATAATAGGCCATGGGCTAGGAGGGTCCCACATGCACCCCCCCCCCCCAAACCTCCGAACCAATATTTTTCTGAACCCTGATGACCCACTGATCACAAATGTTAACATTGCATAAGTTGGGATGAACTTCCGGTTATGACGTCATTAAGATTAAAAAATGCTGAAAAAATACCATTTTTGAGCTTAAAATATTATTTTTTTTCATTTCCTGCGTTCAAATCACTAGATATATTGGATTATTTGGTCCTGACATGTATTTGTTGTTCTATTGTGGTCATTTTGATGCCTCATTTGTCTACTTTAGTTGAAATATATCAGTGTTATGACTATTGTTCATTTTTTAGTGAAATTCGATAAGGTGGCCATTTTGATGACGTCATAACCGGAACCTATATAATGTTAACATTGGTTTTTGTTGTTGTTGTTGTTTAAACTGATTGATAAGTGGTCAAAAAACTTATTATAAATAATAGATTGTTGTTGGGAAACATTTTTGCTGCGTCAAACAAATTATGAAAATTTGCTGAAAAATCACCATTTTTGAGCTTTAAATCCGATTTTTTTTCATTTCCTGCTTAGAAATCACTACATATATTGGATTTTTTGGTCCTGATATGTATTTTTTGTTCTATTGTGGTCATTTTGATACCTCATTTGTCTACTTCGGTTGAAAAATGTTAATGTTATGACTATTTTTCAATTTTTAGTAAATTCGAGATGGCGGCCATCTTGATGACGTCATAACCGGAAGTTCATCCCAACTTGTGCAATGTTAACATTTGGATTTGTGATCAGTGGGTCATAAGGGTTCAGAAAAATATTGGTTCGGAGGTTTGGGGGGGATGCATGTGGGACACTCCTAGCCCATTGCCTATAATAGTGTTACTAGTAACACGTTTTCGTCAGCAAAATATGTACGTACAAATTTTGTGTCAAAAACCTATTGTTATAAGCATGCTATAGTAGTACGTTTTTGTCAGCAAAATTTGTACGTACATCTTTTGTTGCCGAAAACCTATTGCTATGATAGTAGTAGATTTGTCTGTACATGAAAAGTGCACGTGACAAAAACGTGTCGTTAGCGAACATCTACTGAATCCGTATAACAATTAACATTCCTTAGTTCTCTGAATATTCGTTACACTGCCATATGCTGACTTTACCTGATAAGGCTTTGAAAGACTAAAACGGTTTTAAGATTTTTTTCATTATATAATTGTTTTTGTTTCAAATGCATGGAGCTTACTACATATTTAAACTTAATGCTGAATGTACCATCCGGATAGCTATATTTACCATATCATCAAACACATATTCAAAGTTAATTGCCATCCTGCAACTGCGACACCGCCATATTCATATAGAAAAAAACTAGACGTGCTTTTCGTAGTAGTAATCCTGCCTTTATATATTGTTACATGAACGAACAACAGAAATGAGAAACCAGCAGCTTATACAATATTATACAGAGATGGTTCACAATATCTAAAGTAATTGGTGGTGGTACAAGAGTAATACGATGATTTAAAGTGTTACTTATCTGTATGCGAATGTCCTGGTATAATCCTTGATCCTTCCAGGTTTCAAATTAACAATAATCACAAATCCACAAGGAAAATGAATGTCCACAGATGATTTGTAAAGTTCCAGGCAATATGAATAAATCCACACAAAGTGTTGTAATAATCCACAGATAAAGTCACAATAGCTCTCCCAATAGAATCTTATATGGCGCTGTACAATTCTTGATATGTCTAATTACAGGTCTCATTACAGTTCTGATTAGCCTTGGACAGCTGGAGTATATATAGCTAAACCCTAATTCAAGAATATTGGAGAACCTTCTACTTCTAGAAATATCTAACTAAAAACAGTAAACAAATAAACACACAGCACTTTCTGGAAATAGATCATTCTAGATCTCTACTTATAATCAACATGTTTACAAACATATTTGTTTATACATGATAATATTCTAGAAAGTTCTATAACCTAAATAAATGATATGAACTTTATAGGATGTATTGATAATAAAGTTATAGGAGTTATCTCCCTTATCTCATCACTACATTATTTAGTGTCATACATAACAATATTATTGGGCTTTTTTGCCTATAAAACAAGAAGAAAAAAGGGGGGGGATGCTCGAATTAATCTTGACCCATACTATTTTAAGAATAGCACTAGAATAAGTCTAAATGGGGTACGTCTTATATAGTATATCGTGACTCACTGCTGTAAAGTAAACATCGCGTTTTGCTTTTGATGTCACGTCCTTATCAATTAAAGTCACCATATGACCGAGTAAGAAAAAATCACAGAAACAAAAGAATGTTAACTGGTATATGGATCCAGTAGATTTCCAAACTACACGTTTTTGTACAGACAAATCTACTACTATCACAACAGCAGGTATTCGACAACAAAATATGTATGTACAGATTTTGTTGACGAAAACGTACTATTATAGCTAGAACGAATATACTTTCCCAGCCTACTGTAACTTTCGGCCGGTACGAAATGGTCCCTATGTGTCGTAGTGGAGCACTGCTCCAGAAAATTAATAGGGGCTAAATTAATTTTATTTGTGTACATGCATTTATATAATACTTGTGTCTAAAACAAACAAAACGACCATTCTATGTATATATAACGTACAGCTCACAAGAGGTCAAATTAATTAGTTTGTAGACTTGCCGTATAATTTTCCTTCGCATAACACCATCATAATTATATGTGAAAAAAATAATGTCTCGCTGTGAATTTGATATTTTATACGGTTCAGTTTTATTGCCTAGTAGATAAGTGATATAAAACAAGTAGAATAAAATGCATACAGACGTTTTAATAATGATTTGCACGATCATTACTTTGCTCCATTAGCAGTAATAGTCACCAACTGTAGCTCTAATACGACACCATTTTCTGTCATAAAGTCTTTTGAGCTACAATATCGAAGCTATACTATAGCATGCTTATAAAAATAGATTTTTGACACAAACTTTTTATATTTTGCTGACGAAAAGTGTAACTAGTAACATAATTCTGTCAATCCGTTTTCGACCATCTTCCAATCCGTTTTCGACCATTGTACAATATATAAATGTAGGACATTAATATCACTTCAGTTCAGTGGTGTTGACACATAAAAACCGCGTTTTCTTTGGTCTCCTGAACCTAGCCACATTCAATCAGAATTTGATAGCAGAAAGTTCACTTTTGACGCGAGATATGCCATTGTGTCTGTACTAATGGTGACGACAAGACGTAAATAGGTTCTTTGTGCGATAAAATGTGTTGCGATACGGTTGTGTGACCGCACAACGTTAAACGATGTGCGCTGTGGGCACGATGTGCGGACAATGTACGCACGATATCGATGTATGCACGATATGCGGAAGATGTGCGGTCGTGCTGTGTGCGTACGATGTGACTTTTACAATGTAATTTTACTACATACATTTGTCCAATAAACATCTTCATTTTTTCTATTTTTAACTTGAGCAATATTTCAGTTTTAAAATTTGATTGTATATAAATTACTAAAACAAATCATATAAATATATAAAAGCAGGACAGCTTTATTAATTCAAACTATTGCATTACGAAATTACATTTAGATATTCAGACTTAACTATGCGCAAAATCGTTTGAAAGATACACTGCACATATACATATGAATGTAGCTACATTTATTCTAGCTATATTATAGTTTATACCAGAAAATACCAGACAACTGTACATGTCATTGACTTACGAAAAAGACTTCATTAATCCACAGTGAATCCAACATACAAACAGTAAACAACACATTATAAATTTACATCTTACTTTCAAACTAATCCTGGCCAGGCTTTTTCACACAATGCTCATACAAGTCTAATATCAAATACATCCTCACAAAGTAACGGCACGTATCAACTTCTAAAACTATAGGAAAAACTATATTATGTAAAGCGCGTACCTCTATATTTGTACGGCTTCAATAACAATCATTATTCATTAAATCCCAAATTGTTCTAATGACCAACCTGAACCGCTTAACTTATATAAGAGCCCAATAGGTGCCTAATATGGACCAAGGTCATTTCCGCATTGCGATACTTATATAATCTCTAACTAGATCTCCGTAAACTATAGCGTTTAAATGGCAAGGTGCTATCTACGAACTAAAGCGAGATGCGTAAACCTATACCAGATTACTATTACAGCCTTTACAGTACTCAAAGGCCTCTGTACTGAAGTAAACTTGAACTATGTTCCCTATATACACTAAATGAAAGGTTTATATTTCCTAAATATATCAACATTATAATAAAACATTGTTTTCTCAAAACACTTTAATCACATAAAAATGCAGGTGATGAAATTGATAAGCATTTCCACACTTTATATTAAAATGAGTTTGTCGTAATAAAGCATGCTAACAACGATCCAGACATTCATAAATCTCAGTAATACTATGCATGACTTTTAATTTCAACAATTCCTTATTGACATTATATACATCGAAATGATCGGACATTAGGCTACGCCTTTTTAAGTCCTCTCCAGTTCATATTTTAAAATACATACACAAATTAATTCTGCATTCATTCATACCTATGTATATACATGATTTAAGCTGTATAAATTGAATTAGTTACAGCACAGTAAAAATGTATTTACTGAAAAAGAGGGACAACTCCAATTTTATTTTCAGTAGAAAATGTTTTGATATAAGTTTAATTATTTGGAATTCAAAATATTCCTAATGATTTTAGTTTTCGAATAGGGATGTGAGGCATGCTCATTTATTGACAGACTAACATACAAACACTCCATGAGACATTTGTCCATAAGTACTTGTGCTTATGCAAACTGACCAATTCCCTTGGAATCTGCATGAAAGTCTAACAGCAATTAAGCATTTTATCATCGCCTCATCCGAAGATATATCCCCCTTGGTATCAGGGTGGTGATAGCCTTGGTTTGTCGGAGGAGGATATTAACCGTATAGTTCTTGCTCTGAAAAACATCTCTCAGCACAGAAATAAAGGAACTTGTCGAGAATGAAGTCAGTAACATATTCAATCCACTCATCGACCGTATTGACATTCTCGAGTCTAAAAATCGTGATCTGCGCTTCCATATAGACGATGTCGAACAATACGGGAGGTGGTCTCTGGTTATATTCCTTGGGATACCGGAAGATCAAAAAGAGGATACCACAGCGAAGGTAATGGAGGCTGCGACTGCTGCGGGCGTGGACCTTAGGCCCACAGATGTGCAGAGATCCCATCTCGTGGGCAAGCCAAGGCAGAAGACGGACCGCGATCCAGCCAAACCTCGACCGCTCATCATGAGGCTGAAATCGGTCGATGCTAGTTCAAGCTACTAAAGTCAAGTAAGGCATTTCGCGACTCCAACAGGTTTTCCAATGTGTCTGTCAATTTAAGGACGTTCCGAACAGTGATCGAATGCGCCATTCGTTCGGACCTCCTCGGGTCAATGCGTGCATTCGGAACTGCACATGAAAACTCTTTTGTGACTAAGATTATGAAGAATAGCGATCTATATATTATCCGTCTAACGATATCTTACCTTTTAACGTTAAAATCAGGATAGTATAGTCGATAAACGAAGTATTTGTCGATATTGTACTTAGTTCGGTTTGCCGAAAGCTTGATACCGGGTGAAAATCAAAGTTTGTACGGTAGATGTAGGACCTAGTTTCGATATAGGCCTACTAGAAAAAATAATATTGATGATCAAAACATCTGTTTTAGTTTACTTCGGATAATAAATATATATCTACATGTATTAGATATGCAGATATTTCCTAAAAAACATACAAAGACATACAGTTGTGTATGATGACATCGATTTTATCGACATTGTTGTGATCAAGTTGAAGTTATCAACTTCGATCGTTGTCACGTAGACGCTTTTCATCGTTACAATTTTGGCGCCAAATTCAAATTTATGCTTGAATATGTGCCTCAAACGACTATTGAAGCTAAGATATCTTGACGATGGAAAGATAGATTTTGATAAAATATTTTTCAGCTTAAACAATATAAAACCATGGATTGTCTAAAGGGTGATTGAAGTAGAATCTTTACACGGAATTTTCCGTATTCATTTTTCAGATATTATATCCAGGCAAAATAATGGCTTATCTGTGCCATTTCTTAGCTTTGTATAGCATCAAATCGGTGACATCGTGACATAAAATTGACAGGTATAACAAAATATATTATCAGACTATTACACTTTATGATATTCAATATATAAGATGTTCTTTATAAAAATATTACCGCTCGAATTCGGTCTAATAATATAATTGTGAAAAAAGTCATTTTTATGGGGTAGGGGTATTACTCAAAAAAATTTAAAAACTTAAAAAAAATAAACGACACAATTTTTTGAAATTAGGTATTTAAGTTGAAATTCAAATGCAAAAATTGGCCCTTTTAGGCCTAATTTACACGCATTCGCGTGAAAAATTCACAATTATTGTGTTTTTAAGAGTGGAAACGACATTGAGGTCATCGATAGCCATATAAACTTACATATTAAAGATAAAAAAATGTTGTTGTTTGTAATATTTCAGTCAATTATCAAGCTTTGAATATATGTGTGTAAAATTGTATTTTGAGAAAAACAGACGGTAAAGTAGGGTTATTGAGAGTACAATATTTCCAAAACCGCACGGTCAAATTTCAAATAAAAGCCTTAATAAACAGTTTATCAACCAATCTTTCGGTGAGCAAATTTTAAAGAAAATTAAACGAGAGAAAATTTTTAGGCCTAACTGTATCGAACCACCTTAACAAGCAATGATGTAAAAGATGTACTAATAAACCTAGATTCTTTCAAGGCCGTTGGCCCTGATCTGATAAGTCCTCGCATCCTTAAAGAAACAGCGTCAGTCTTATGTACTCCTCTTGACTTGCTATGTAACAAATTACTTTTTTTTAGCTAAAGTACCGTCCACATGGAAACAAGCGAATGTAACTCCAATCCCCAAAAAATGAAAAAGGGAAGATGTAAAGAATTATCGACCAATATCTTTACTACGTATCACCGGGAAAGTCTTTGAGCGCTGCATTTTCAAATGCTTACATAACTTTTGCAAGATTATTGTCTCATAACTAGCCATCAATCAGGTTTCACACCAGGCGATTCAGCTTTACTTCAACTACTGAGTATATCTAATTTTTGGTAAAGCACTATATTCAGACAAAGAAATCCGTGTTGTACTCTATGATGTTAGTAAGGCCTTCGATCGAGTCTGACATAAATGTCTTCTGTTTCAAACTATCTGAATTAGGCATCAAAGGACAATTACTGAACTGTTTAAAAAAAATATTTTGATGATAGAAAACAGCGTGTACTTTTAAATAATTGTTATTCAAACATAGAATGTATGCAAGCCGGTGTACCTCAGGGATCGATCCTAGGCCTAAGAGTAAAAATGTAACTCCTTTTCTACCACCTCTTTTTGAGTAGGAGATATCCTTCTAGGGGGTAATTCAATAGGGAGAGACCTTTGAGTATCTACACTATGCTCTACAAGCTCAGTATTTCCTAGAGTACCATCAGGACCAGCAAATATATCCTGAAACTCGTGTAATAACCTTTCTACCTCTGACTTCTTACCTGGTGTAGGCTCATCCGAAGTCCTATCTAATACATCTTGTAAATGTACCGGATGATTAGAGCTATTCTTTCCATTATCATCCATAACCTCATGTACCTGATCAACTGGTTGAACACTACCCACAAAAGTATAACCCTGGATCTTAATATCCTGAGAAATCAAATTTAAAACTGACAGAGTTATATATAATTACCTCCCTATCTTTCTGAGGCTATATCAAAGTTTTTGCCAACAAAAGGCCCTGATTACACACTAACTTAGTAGGTTCAACAATACCAAGTTCACCATCTATATCTCCATCCACATATCCAGCAAAATAGAACTCAAAGTTTTAGGAAAAGACACAGTATTGGACACGCTAATGCGTGTACACAGACTCACAGATTCTGCATTTAAATTTACCTTGTGACCTCCTATCTGCAGGTATTTTTCACCAAAACTCAAATTTCTCCTATGTCTCATTAGGAAATCTATACACAGGATACCTTGTAAATAATGGAGAGTTGCTACGACAGTTTCCTGTACAAAACTCTGACTCCCTATTCTAAATACAAAATCAGCTTCTCAACTCAGGCTTATGCCTTCCCCTCAGCTTGTTATAAACCTCCATGTAGTGTATTTTATATTAGGGGTAAGCATCTTTAATAATATACATGCCTTCCGGAACACCTCTAATGGTATCCTATGTATGTATCGTTGGTTGTGGTGAGTTCCGATAATACATGTACATCAGAGCAGCCATTGATGGAGTCGTGTTGTTTTTAGTGTTGCGGCCAACAATGCCCAATATATTACAAACTGGCGACGAGGATACTCGGAAAAGAACTCCACGTGTTCACTAATGCTAAGAGCATTCGCGGAACTCCCGTTTGCAGTGAATACAATGGCGCACGTCGGTAAAATAGGCGAATTTGTCGAGGGGTCTGAAAACTTCACGTGTTATGTGGAGCGCATGGAGCAGTATTTTGCCGCCAATGACATCACGGATAAAAAAGGTAGCAGTATTTCTAGCCGTTATGGGGCCTCAGACCTACAGTCTGTTAAGAAATATCATGACACCAGATTTACCCAGTACTAAAACGTACGACGAAATTGTGACAGCCCTCAAAGGACATTTTATGCCTGAACCGTTAGTCATAGCAGAGAGGTTTAAATTTCACAACCGCAGTCAGAACGGGAGGAAAGTGTAGCGGATTATGTCGTGGGTTTGAAGAAATTAGCAGCTCGATGTGAGTACGGTAACTTTCTCCAACAAGCTCTCAGAGACAGACTTGTTTGTGGCCTTCGTAATGAGTTTTTTCAGAAGAAGCTATTAGCAGTTAAGGATTTGTAGCCTATTGACGTTGGACAAAGCATGTGAAATATATGTTGCAATGGAAACTGCCGCGCGGAACACGACGGAAATGAAGCCTGGGCATGTGCAGGCGGATGTAAATAAAGTGTTCAAAGGACCCAGATCCAGACCACCGAAACGTAATTTAAATAAGAAAGCAGTGACAGGTGAGTCAAAATCACAGTCAGACAATGTAAACAACAAAAAACTTTGTTATCGTTGTGGCGGAAAACACCCATCAGATGTATGTAGACACAAAGACGCGAAGTGTTATGCATGTTCAAAAACTGGGCACATTGCCAAGGCGTGTTTATCTAAGAGAAAAACTGTCAAGGCCAAGTATATACAAGAGGCCGACGGGGCCTGCACTGATGATGACTTTGGAATGTATGGTATTTTTCAAGCATCAAAAGGTGGTTCGACATCAAGTTATCAGGTGAAGGTTGATTTAAATGGAACATTAGTAAATATTGAGCTAGATACAGGAGCAGCGGTCAGTATTGTCTCGGAGACCGTGTATAAAGCCTGTTTGAGTGATTGATCATTGAAACCCACTGGAGTGAAACTTAAAACCTATAGCGGTGACCACGTTGAGATACTAGGGACAGTGGATGTACCTGTAATTTAATAGAGTCAACAGGTGACATTGCCTTTGATCACAGCCAAGGGAGACAAACCTTATTTACTTGGGAGGAATTGGTTGAAGACTATCAAGCTCAACTGGAAGCAGATTTTCAGAGTTCATTCAGATTCAAGGGAGCCTACACCTAGTCAGTTGGTTAGTATTGAGGGGTTAAAGTCCAAATACAGTCGGTTATTCCAGAAGGACGTGGGAACGATTGAACATTTTAAGGCACAGATCCATCTGGACCCTAACGCGAAACCTATATTCTGTAAAGCGCGCCCCGTACCCTTCGCATTGCGAGTATCCCTGGAAAAGGAACTTGATCGACTGGAATCACAGGGAATTATCAGCAAAGTTGATCATAGTGATTGGGCTACTCCCATTGTTATAGTTCCGAAAGCGGATAAGTCTATTTGGTTGTGTGGGGATTTTAAAGTAACCATCAACCAGTGTCTGGATGAACAGCAGTACCCCTTACCCAATGTCGACGATATGTTTGCACAGTTAGCTGAAGGAAAACAGTTCACCAAGCTTGATCTATCCCAAGCCTATCAACAGTTGTTGTTGGACAGTGAGTCAGAACAGTACCTCACCATCAACACCCATCTTGGGTTGTATTGATATCATCGATTGCCATTTGGGGTTTCCTCCGCACCTGCAATTTTCCAAGCTGTTATGGACCAGATATTACAGGGGTTGGATCATGTACTATGCCGGATTGACGACATATTAATCACCGCGCCGTCCAAAGATAAACACCTTGAAACGCTGGAAGAAGTGTTGAGGCGCCTTGACCAACACAACATAAGGTTACGGTCAGACAAGTGTAAGTTTATTGAGGATGAAGTGGAATACATGGGTCATATGATCAACAGCGAGGGTTCACACCTAACCACCTCCAAGGTAGAAGCTGTCAGGGAAGCACCCAGTCCTACAAATGTGACAGAGTTGAAGTCCTTTTTAGGCTTATTGAACTATTATGGGTCATACTTACCTAACTTGTCTACAACCTTGCAACCAATGCATGAACTGCTACAGAAAAATTCGCCATTGAAATGGACTAGCGAATGTGAGACCGCATTTTTGAAGAGTAAGGAGAGACTTTCAGCAAACACCATGCTTGTACAATACGATGGTAACAAACAATTGAAGCTAGCCAGCTGTGATGCATCGGCATACGGATTAGGGGCAGTTATCTCACACATAATGGATAATGGGGATGGGAGACCCATCGCGTTCGCTTCGCGCACGCTCGCTCCAAGTGAGAAGAACTATGCTCAACTAGAGAAGGAGGCTCTAGCCCTCATCTTTGGTGTAAAGTAATTTCACAAGTATTTGTATGGTCGTCGGTTCACTTTAGTGACCGACCATAAGCCGTTGACAACAATATTAGGACCTAAGACTTGTGTACCCACTCTCGCAGCAGCTCGTGTGCAACGCTGGGCGTTGATCCTTTCAACATATCAATATGACATCGAATACCGTAAGGCTACCGAACACGGTAACGCTGACGCGTTTTCGAGACTACCAGTTCAAGGAAATGTTGAGTCAGAAGAGGCCGACATCTTCCGATTTTCACAAATTGATGAGCTTTCGGTGGTAGCTAAGGACATTAGTTGCACGACGCGTAATGATCCGATTCTATCGCGAGTGCTAGACTATACTTTGAGAGGATGGCCAAATCATATCTCTGACAACGAGATCAAGCCATTCTTCAGCCGTAAGGAGCAGCTGTCCACCGAGCAAGGGTGTATCATATGGGGCCTTCGTATAATAATTCCGATGGCATATCGAGAACGTTTACTCTCCGATCTTCACGATCAGCACATCGGTATGTGTCGGATGGAAGCGCTAGCTAGAGGCTATATGTGGTGGCCGGGACTGGACCAGGAGATCGAACAACAAGTGAATTCGTGTAAATCCTGTCAGTCGGTCCGCAATCGATCCATGGAGTTGGCCGACCCGCGTGTGGCAACGCGTACACATTGACTTTGCCGAAAAAGACCAAAATAACTTTCTGGTACTAATTGACAGTCACTCGAAGTGGCTGGAGAGTGTACATATGTCAACGACCACCGCGGCCAAGACAATTGAGGTATTACGTTCTATATTTGCGTCCTATGGTCTCCCCGAGGAGATGGTCTCTGACAATGGACCACAGTTTGTTTCCTCTGAATTCCAAGAGTTTTTGGAGAAGAACGGGGTTAGGCACACCTTAGTACCACCCTATCATCCCGCTTCTAATGGTGCCGCTGAGCGGAGCGTTCAGATTCTAAAGAAAACTCTTATTAAGCAGGTGTTAGACGGAGATACATCATCGATTAAGCACCGCTTAGCAAATTTTTTGTTTAAGTATCCTGCAGAACTCTTTTTGAAGAGACAGTTACGGACTAAACTTAGCTTACTCAAACCAGATTTGGGTAAACGAGTCAGTCTGCAGCAGGATTCGCAGAAACGTCATCATGACAAAGGGCGTGTTCGCGTCAGGACGTTCGTGCGTAACCAATCTGTTCGCGTGCGGAACTTCCGTGGAGGAAAGGAAAAGTGGCTTCTGGGAACTGTGGTTAAACAACTTGGACCTCTCACGTACCTCATCCGTGTCGGTAGAACTCTCAGGTACGTTCATGTTGATCACCTTCTGGCAACCGGTGAAGAATCAGTGGAACTGTATGATCAGCCAATCGCGAGTGGAACCGAGCAACCCAAGGTCCCAATGGACCAACCCTTCGCGAGTGAGCCGGATCATCCGGTTACGACACAGGACCTACCACCACCGGTAAATGATCCGCCAGCTTTTAGTGTTCCAAGTGTTCCTATTCCTAGTGTTCCCAAGGATGTCTCGGAACCCAAGGTAACCACACCCGCTCTGATCGCGACTCCGCAACCAGAGAGACGTTACCAAGTGAGGGAGAGACGGCCTCCGCGAAAGTTAGATTTGTGACTGTGTTATATTTAATGGCCATGAGTTTAGAGTTATAGTGTTTATGTGTTTAGTTAATACGGGCTGCAGAGACTTGGTTAAAAAAATAGCGGGAACTCTTTTAGTTCTTATAGAGAGAGATACAAGTTAATTTGGAACATTGTAATTGATAAACTGTCAATTTCAAAATTGGTGATTCCTAAAATTTCAATTTCTCAATTAGAAAGGGAGGAATGTAATGTATTTTATATTAGGGGTAAGCATCTTTAATAATATCCGTGCCTTCCGGAACACCTCTACTGGTATCCTATGTATGTATCGATGGTTGTGGTGATTTCCGATAATAAATATACAATAGAGCAGCCATTGATGGAGTCGGGTTGTTTTTAGTGTTGCGACCAACAATGCCCAATATATTACACTCCACATCTAACAAAGTTACAGAGGAACCTGAGTCTACCAGTAAACTAAGATTGGAACTACCTATTCCCACATTAGCAAACAAACTTGGCTGTATGGTGTTTGATACAACAATGGGCCCTTCACCCTCAGAAACAGGAGCTGATACTCTGGCCCCGAGACCACCTCTGTCTAGTTTTAATTCTGAATCTTATCACCACCTTTCTTATTACAGTCGTAGGACAGATGTCCCAACTCACCGCAGACATAGCAATGTATTTGGGCAACAGTTACGTCACTAGGAGTTTTAGACCTTGTCTGATTCTTACCCCTAGAATCCAACTTTTTGTTCAACTTCTGTAATTGTTCTAGTATCAATGACGCAGGAGCTTCAGGGTTTAATCCGCTAGGCTTTCTAACTGGAATTGAACCAACGTACCTAGCACTAAATGAATTATTTTTATAGCTGCGCTAACTGCCTGGTCAAGCGTCCTAACATGTGAAAACTGGACATGCCTGCCTAAGTCATAATTGTTCAGCCCATCTATATTTTTTTCCACCAAATCTCCCTCTAACAGATCCAAATGCCTTTGTGGATAAGCCTTACGGGCAGCTAACCTTAGAGCCTCTCCGTATACAACTAAGCTTTCCCCCTCCTTCCTGGATATATTTCTAAACTCCGACCTATAAGCAGCTTCCCTGTCTGGAGGGTCAGACCGGTTAATCAAAACTATTTTAACACTTTCAACCTCATCCATTTCAGATGGTCTTAATTTTGACAGTACCCTCTGGGCAGACACCTCTAAGCACATAGTTATCTGCTGCGCTTTCTCTATGTCTGTCCAGCCATTTCAGTGAGAAATTTGTTCAAAATGAATAAGGAAATCATGGAAATTATTGGTACCATCATAAGTTTGGGGTTCTTTCTCTTTCCTCTTTATTCTCATTGATGAATTACCAAGATTAACTGATGGTAAATGGGGTAGAACCATATTAGAACGGCCTATATGTGGGGCTGCTAGACTGGCAACACTATTGACTGGTGCTACATGACTAGCACTAGAATAAATGGGAGAATAGCCTGTAGTTATCATTGACAAGGAAAATGTTTGACAACATGGAACTTACATATAAGGCAATGTCTCTGTAACTTGACAATCCACTAACTCTCTACCTTCCTTTACTTTTGGAGTAGAATACATATCAGGCATCGCACCTTCCACAAAAAAATCCTCCCTGAAAACGCTAGGGGGCTGGTATGGTTCTGAAACCATGTGTGTGGTGTTAACACTACTGTTAATGATATGCTCTATCGGGGCATCGAATGACCTTTGACCTCAAGTAGGAAATGACACACTCTGATTACCCATCCATAAACCACGCCACGGCCTAAACCAACAGGTAACCTAACCCCAGAAGTACATGTAACTACAGGGAACAGACAGTATGTCTACCACTATCACCATCTTGTTCAGAGACTGGCGGTAAATGATGCATTGGAGTCTTAGGTATAGCACCTACATGAGGTTCTACCAGGAACTCCGTTAGTAGCCAAAGTAAACAAATCCTAAACCAAATTACAAACTATAAACAACACTGAAACATGAAACACAAATACAAACATATATATAAACGTGCGTGTATAAACAACTAGACATTTACCCAAGCATTGCATACAGCACCATGTGTATGCGTATCGCCCACCACACCTGACCCAGGTTTTGGGTAGGGGTCTCGGATGTCTATTAGCCTATTGAGAAGTAAACAACGCACATAAACATTTCAACATGTTTACCACGCGCACAGGTATGCGTGCTCCTTATATACCCTGCACCCGCAAGCATTTGACTTACGGGTAGAATGACCCGCGCTATTTTAAATATATATATAACTCACACCATACCAACTGTTCATACATATCTATCATACGCGACCCATAACTTTCATATACATCTATCGTACATGATCCGTACCTGTTCATATATATATCTTATCACACACGAACCATATCCCTGTCACCAGGACTCAAACACACAGACACAAGTTGTCTTACTTTCAATTCTGCCACAGTTGCTATATACTAGTCATATGTACCTGTAAGTATTTGTGCTACATACTATTGTTAAATTTACCTGTAAGTATTGATGCGACATATAAGTGTCAAATATACCTGTAAGTTTTGGTGCTACATATTAGTTTCAAATCTACCTGTAAGTTTTGGTGCTACATACTAGTGTCAAATTTATATGTAAGTATTGTTGCTACCTACTAGTGTTAAATAAACCTATAAGTATTGGTGATACATACTAGTGTCAAATCTACCTGTAAGTATTGGTGCTACATACTAGTGTCAAATCTACCGGTAAGTTTTGGTGCTACATACTAGTGTCAAATTTATATGTAAGTATTGTTGCTACCTACTACATGTAGTGTTAAATAAACCTATAAGTATTGGTGCTACATACTAGTGACAAATCTGTCGGTAAGTATTGTTGCTACATACTTGCGTCAAATTTACCTGTAAGCATTGGTGCTACATACTAGTGTCAAACCTACCTGTTAGTATTGATGCTGCATACTAGTGTTAAATCTACCTGTAAGTATTGGTGCTACATACTAGTGTTATATCTTCCTGTAAGTATTGGTGCTACATACTAGTGTCAAACCTACCTGTTTGTATTGGTGCCACATACTAGTGTTAAACCTACCTGTAAGTATTGGTGCCACATACTAGTGTTAAATCTACCTGTAAGTATTGGTGCTACCTACTAGTGTTAAATAAACCTATAAGTATTGGTGCTACATACTAGTGACAAATCTATCGGTAAGTATTGTTGCTACATACTAGTGTCAAACCTACCTGTAAGTATTGCTGCTACATACGAGTGTCAAATCTACTTGTAAGTATTAGTGCTACATACTAGTGACAAATCTGTCAGTAAGTATTGTTGCTACATACTAGTGTCAAACCTACCTGTAAGTATTGCTGCTACATACGAGTGTCAAATCTACTTGTAAGTATTAGTGCTACATACTAGCGTCAACTTTACCTGTAAGTATTGGTGCTACATACTAGTGTCAAATCTACTTGTAAGTATTGGTGCTACATACTAGCGTCAAATTTTAACGCAGCCCCCTTTAGCATGCCATGCAATACTATAACATGTCTTCCCATATCCTAGTTGGAGGTATCCTTGGACGTCCTGGTCTGACGAAATACTCGTCTTATGACTGAAGAATCGAAAATCAATATGGTTTGTCTGACATCTGCAACTGTTCAGGTAAGTCAAACGAACAATAACTAAATATATATTGTATTGGAGAAACTTGTCATTAGGAACTGTAATATTACTTTGAAAGGCCCTATACTCCCAGCGATCTTATTTCTTAATTTTCTCCTCATGCAAAAATGTTGTCTCACCAACTCAGAACGAGTGAGACTTTTAACGTTCCGACCTTACCCCCATAGCATTCAAATACTTTCTGAATCTGAAACTATTTACATTGCAGAAAAACACACCAGGGAGCTGCTTACTTAATAAGATATATTGTTTCACTGGATACATCAGATAGCGACCCATTTGTAGACAAAGAGATAACGACTCCTTTCCCACCTGATCAGTATTAGAATGAATTTTATTTGAACCATGTCCTGTCTATGACACACTGTGACATTATGAGCAAATAAAACATGACCAAACTCAGACTTGTTTACCACCACCAACTCACCAACAAGTAGAAAGCCATAGTATTCCACCGGAAAAAGAGCTGAAAATAATGCTGCCTCATGAACTACAGAACACCGGTGACATCTGTATCATATCTTAACTAACAACTCTGGTGAGATAGGAAGACTACTCTTTTATTTAGTCTGGACAGACCACATGTTATGTTCTTAATGTTAAAAACTGGGTAACATCAGCAAAACCATTTAGCTTACACTTAAAACTAATACCAGGCAAATATGATTTTAACGTTGATGGCGCCATTTTCTGTGTAGGCAAATACGCTACAAAATCCTCACTGGCTACTATTGCTGCCTAAACACTCAATGTACTGGGACCACTTTCACTCTTACTGACTGCTGCATTCAACGTCCTGGGACAATTCCTGTTCCTAGTGTCGCTTTCCCCTACCATTCATGACTAAAATTCACATAAAGACATATACAGCGGTAACCCGGTATTGGAAATTTACCGTATCGGCGTTAGCATACTATTACATGTATATAACTAATGAACCACAACGTCTGCAGGATTTGGGCCTCTTCATTAAAAAGTCGTTTGAACTGAGGAAAGCGGGCTTGCTGAATGCATAAGTTGTTCTTGTTTTATTGTTATTGTGTTATACATGTAATGTTATCTTTGTAATTTGCTATCGATCCTTGTTTGTGGATGTAAAAATGCAAATAAATGAATTGAATTGAATATAACGCTCGCGTCACTGAGGATGACAATAGATCTAGGCTAGCGTCTATACGAACAAAGGGGAGCAACTCCAATCAACGAACATTTCCAGACACAATTTAAACGAAATAAATTACCGCCTCTTACATTTAAAGCAATGAAAACCTACATCTGAAAATATATCAAGATAAGAATGTGGATACTCAAATTCACTGGCTAATTTATATCTCTGTTACCAATGCTAACACGGTTTACTATAAACTAGCGCAAGATTATTCATTTTTACAATTACTAAAATACCGAAATAAATTCCGGTAATGTCCGAGGTCAGGATGGCTTCACGATGACGAACGGACATGGCGACAGCATACAACATAATAAAATCGAATGACATCCACTGTATACAAAATGTGTAAAAGACACACAAATAATATCCGTACGAACTAAATTAAATGCTGGCACCAGGAATCAAAAACAAACGTTTTTTTTTCCACAAAAATCCCAGGGAGCAAAATACTGTCCGATTTCACTGGACTTTCACTAAATTAAAACGGATTTTATCCATCTCCCAACTGGACAGTTCCAAAGCTATAGTAGGTCAGGGGGCATAACTCTAATGCCTTCATCTGATAAATTGGAAAAATTAACTGGTTCCTAGTTCCGTTTTTCATAAACGGAAATAGATGTTATTCTAGTGCTTCACGAAAAAGTTGCAAACGTAAAATCTTGTACACGGTTTTTAACTTTTCCAAACATCATAGTTTTAATTCTGCTCACCTTTTATATAAAGCCTCAACATTTTACAATATATATATATATATCCAATTTACAGATAACATTTTGCAACACTTTAGCAGTTTCTGATATGATGGCTTTATTTTCCGCAGACGGAAGATTAAATAACTGTGAATAACAAAAGCTATGTCCCTTGCATTGTAGGAACTTAATTTAAACACCAAGGTCGTTCAAAAGTTAGGAGCAACATTGGGCTTATGCTTATGCGTAAACTAACTTACCATTCTGCCGTGAACAATTCTGTCATTCATGCAATTCACATTCATGAGAAACTAAATAATGTTGCAGATGTAATGTTTCTCGGTTCCAGGTGCAGCGTTTCAGCCAGTCCCGATCAAGTTTGAATTGTAACTTTCATTATCTTACAAGGCGTCGATTTTCCAGTAAACTCACCTATCCCCTGTGTCAGAAGATTTACTCATTCGCTTTGTCACTTATTACCATACTGTATTAAATTTTATATTTGACACTATGCAGAACTGTTTACAAACGCGACTTTTGCAACGGGCCAGTCCTGGTTCTCCTTCGTTTGTGGACAATACATTTTCGTCTAAACCCCTTATGCGTTGCACTTTCATCACATGCTTGAATGACACACATACTACGGGTGTAGGGATAGATAACCGTGATTTCAATGATCGTTCCATTCCGATTAGTGCTACCACCTCAGTTGTATTAGCTGATGTTGAAGATCATGTTTTTCAATCTCCGGAAGTTTGACTTCCGATTACTACATATAATAATATTATATAGTGTATTCGCACCGATCCTACAATCGTTTCTCTAGCCCAGATGAATATGACCATTACTAATTAGGTTTTGTTTTATATTATAGATGGCACGTTCTATTATATTATATTTTTAATATTCGCATAATTTCTCTTATATAAAAACATGTTGAATACCAGTGGTAACAGCTATGTTACATATACTTGAATGTATCATCAAACGTATACCTTACGTTTTTGGGAGGGAGGTAACAAGGTAAGATTTCGTTTTCATATAACACCTTAAAAACACATACCCTTCTTCAGACATGATAACTAGAGCATTTTTTACAGAGATTCTTTGCGTACCAGTTCTTTACATTGACAACTTGGAGTTAAGTGAATTGTATTTCTACCTGATTAGCTTTCCTGTTCTGTACTCTGTTGGATTGGATGACCTTTGTAACGTACCGGCGGGGGTTGTTACCAAGATATACTTGGGTCTCTATTATGAATTACCAACTATACTATAGCAGCCAATATATACAAATAAAGATGGTTAATACCAGTAACCCTTTCCCAAAGCTCTATGTACAACACATGAAATAATGACAGAGTACCTCTCTGAACTACAATACACTAGCTGAAGGGAGACAACCCCTATACACAATCGGAGCGCAACACACCCAGTGCTGATGAATACGTACACAAAACAAACCACCGGACAGCAGCAACTATACACTACAGCAACCGCCTGTCGCCAAACGTATACTCCAACACAAACTGAGATCACAGATCACCGTGACTGAAGCTCAGACCCTGCTGTTTTTGCGATCATGTCGCCGCCAACACTAGCTGTAGTGTAACCAGGCCTACTCATTACCTGTCTATGTCGTGAGTGTTCACGACTACTAACTAGTGGTCGTGAGACGATGTCGTGAGTAACTTGCAACCTATATGAATCGACACCACAATACGGCTGCCCGCCGCCAAATTAAAGCTTATGTACAAGAAACTGACACATGTGCGGATCAAACGTAACTACCGACTACCGTGGTACGACTATCCACCACCGAGCTAAAGCTCGGGCCTGCTGGTTGTTACACCAACCAGGTACCTCAAGACCTATATGTCATGAGCACTCGATCACGACTAGTAGTCGTTAGTCGTGATACTATGTCGCGAGCACCTCGCGACCGATAGTCGACACCACAAACTACACACTAGCCACAGCTATAATATTTTCATGTTTGCTGGTTGATTTGGAGTTGGTTGTATGTGGGTTGTTGGTTCATCGTCTGTGAAGATTCACGTAGTTGCTGTGTTGATGAAAGACGAAGGACTCCAATGTAGTGTCGACGTTTTATTTCGTGTGGTACATTTTACAATATACGTGAATACAGAATCATGCCGTGCCTAGCATCTTGAATCCCAAGTTGGACCGTACTCCCGAGGGAGCGGTGCAGACCTGAGACTCTCTAAGACTCCCTAAGATTCTATCTGCCTATCTCTGTCAGGCCTTTTTATAACCTATGTGAATATGTGCCTACGTGTACAAGTTTGTCAGAATAGATACGACATGGACATACTTGTCAATACAACATATTAAGGTTATTACATATTACATGTATATATCACATCTGACCAGACACTAACATTTAATCGGACATGTAAAACTGACAAATCTGTCATGTTATGGCCTGGGGACATATACACGACGTATCAAATGTATTTCTGAAATATGTGCCTGAAGAATATTCACACTGGTCAATCATATTATCAAATATATATAGCTTACTTAACTTAAATATTTAAATTGAATTTCCATATCAAGGCATCCTTATACTACATTGCTGAGAACTATGCTAGGAATGATCCGCTGGGTATGACACGAACAAGGCAAGGCTTTTTCAGCCACATCTGTCTCTCAGTGCCGATACCTACTGGATAGTGTGACTCGATGTTAACTGGTCGACGACCAGAACAAAGAGTGAGCATTTTCTGAAGAGTTTTACGTACCGTGACGCTAAATATAACGTTTCGGGGCCGAGCATTTTCTCAGCTCGATTCCTTTTATAGTGCTGGAGAAAGGAGCGCCCCTAGCGGCAAACAAAGAAACTATAATCACACAGAGTCATTGAAACGCTTCCAAGATATACTACAACACTAAAGCGTCTGCCTAACATTTACAATAATAAAACACATACGTTACACATGTGACACAGCGGTAAGTCCTTTTTTCGCCACACCTTTGCTTGTAACTGATATGCCACCCTCCTATCCTATCGCATATTTTCTCTTATATAAAAAAACATGTTGGATGCCAGTGGTAACAGCTCATTTACATATAATGGAATGTATCATCAAACGTACATATGTATACCTTACGTCTTCGGGAGGGAAGTAACTCCTACAGAAAGGTTTCGTTTTCATATAAGGAAAAAAGCTATTGTGTGTGTGTTTGTGTTTTTTTTTTTTTTTTTTTTTTTTTTTTAAATGTAAAATTAAGGGGGAATCACAGGTTGCTTTTTGTAGAAATTGTAATTAAATCGACATAAAAACAACGCCTTAAAAACACATAATATTAATGAAAAGCCCTTCTTGGTTTGTCAGTAAGAGGTAAACTAAACTAGAGGTAAACTATAAGTATCACTAAAATGTCATGTATCCTTCTTCAGACATAGTCGAGCAAAAAACAACCAACAGTCTAAATGCGTTCATTGGCCTTCCGAAAATCCCTACGTAACGAAACGACGGTCAGGTCTGCTTACATTGTCCAGACTTGACCATTAAAATTATGGAAAAGCCCCGTGTAATTTAGCTCAGTTCTAATTAAATTCGCCTAACTATCTGAAAGCGAGGCTGTGTGAAAATGGTAACATGTACATAACAAGGCGGGAAGATTTTTTTAGGATTCCTATAATATAACTTGATTTCTTCGTATTCAGATCGATTATGATTAGAAATTTTATTTTTCTATTGTACAAGAAATTATTCTAGATATCTTAACACTATTTTACCGACTTTCGCCTTCATTTACCCGACCATTCACTTTAGGCGGTGCATAAAAGTAGTGAGATTTTGAAACGGAAACATCGAGCTGAAAGTGTAGACAATTTTCTACACGTACGACAAATAACCACATATATAGATGAAATCATGAAAATCGCAAGACTAAAACTAAAAAACATGAAATATATTGTAAAATGTCAGTCAAGTGTTTCAATAATCTTTGCATATGTGACTTCTTTCATATGTCTGTTTAGTAGTTTGTTCATATTTTTGTTTCTGTCTCCACGTGTAAAATATTCCGTCTTTGTCTCTATGTGTAAAATATTCCGTCTTTGTCTCTATGAGTAAAATATTCCCTCTTTGTCTCTATGTGTAAAATATTCCCTCTTTGTCTCTAGACTACGTGTAAAATTCCGTCTTAGTCTCTATGTGTAAAATATTCCGTCTTTGTCTCTATGTGTAAAATATTCCGTCTTTGTCTCTTTGTGTAAAATATTCCGTCTTTGTCTCTATGAGTAAAATATTCCCTCTTTGTCTCTATGTGTAAAATATTCCGTCTTTGTCTCTACGTGTAGAATATTCCGTCTTTGTTTCTACGTGTAGAATATTCCGTCTGTACATATACATATTACATAGTTACTTCCCTTGCGGGTTGGTATCCATAGTTACAATTTTTCAAACAGTAGTTATTTGTCTCGTACTAGTCTGCCTGCTTCCGACACTCATATCATCATACACTATATCATCATAACTAGTCGGGTGTGGATACTAGAAACATTACAGACCGATCAAGGTTTCATCATAATCACCAAAACACGATCGTTCTGAAATAAAGGGATGTAAAATGATATTAAGGAAAGGTGTGCCTATAAAGTCTGTGTAGTGAGAAGGGGTGACGATATTTATCCAATTCATTGCGATATGTTATAACAGTTGCAAAGCAGTATGCACAGAAAAACATCTATTGACACCCAGGTAACTTGATGAATACAAAAAAAGCAATTTATCTTCTCAACTAGGTGTTAATATAATCACCCGCACGACACAAAGTTCATACATACAAGCGTGAATTAAAAACTACACTATATATGCTTATGATGTTTTTTTCACCGAGAACAATATAATTAAGCAAGATTGATACATGTATGTTTATGCAGTAACGCGTTTAATCAATGACATCACATTTCCATATAGTCAACGGCGTCATTGGCATGCAGAGATATCACAGACAAAGGCAGACACCTCAACTTGTGAAGGCCCCAACACAGCGATGGCAAGGTAATTTGTAAAACTCATTTTTGAGTTAATTAGGAATGTAAATTGTTTTACATTCAGCATTTTGATATTTCACTCACTTCGGATTTCATTTTCTCCCATAGCTGGCCATGTAAGATAGAGTTGTCCCATTAAAGACAGCTATGCAGTATTGCCAACCTCTGATGAAGTCAAATCGGGTGATCACCCTTGAAAAAACGGGTGAAAGGGTCAAAACAAGTGTCATGTGTGAAACAACATTTTAGTGTATGTTTTAACACTTTTTAAAAGCCTTAAATATGCATATAGTTATTATTTTCATATTGTAATTCAATAACATTTACGATATATTTATGTAATTATATAATTTAAATCTGATAATTAATAAAAATATTGTATTAAAAAATCTTTAAAATAATATTTCATAAAATCCGGATTTTTTGTTGTCCGGTTTCATTATCATCTTTGACTAAACAAAATGACGGCCATTATGATTGGTTTGCCTGCCTACTGAAACAGGATACTGTTCAACTTCACGTTTACTGTTTTATTCATGTGAGTAAATCTTTGTCTGAGATCACAAGTGTTTGTGTTTTTGAAGAATTTTGAAGAGATAATTTCTGATTTTGAACAGTATTAATTGGCCATGTCTGATTTTGCTATCTGGCTCTGGCTAAAAACGGTCATGGACATCGTGAAGCATGACTGAATAGATTAATTGCTACAATTTCACACCTTTATTAAAGTTTGTGTAAACACAAACATAGCTACCTGCTTTATACAAGGACCTCATATGAGTCTAAGCCCTGAGATGTAATCAAAATTGCGCTAATGGCTTATCTGACGATTTTTTTTTTGTGAGCTTTTTAACACTTTGGTCCAAGTGCTGAAAATCGGGTTATTTGATGACCCGCCGGGTCATTCGGGTTAATTACATTCTAAAATGTCTAAAACATGGGTCAACCCGGGGAAATCGGATGAGTTGGCAATACTGAATATGGTATCAGGTCTAAATAAAGTCTGTTATGATTTCATATAAATAGTATGTATGATTTACCACTTCTAAATACAATGAACATACAGATATATATACATATATGATAGCCCTTGTTAGTAACAGTTATATTTCGTCGAGTGGGATGAAACTTTTATATTTGTCACGAGTGCGAAGCATATCACGAAATGAAATATAACTTTTATTTGTCGAGAAACAAGGTATATTCTATTTATTGCATATTTTATGTCTCTATTGTAGGTCTTAATTAGGCCAATTGATAATAGAACATGCATTTAAACCAACCGTTATTTTCCATCTTGCTAATTTAGTTCCACCCATTGGACGTACATTTTGAGGAAAATAACATAACATAATCTAGTATTCTACCTCACCGATGAGTCACAGTCGCTGATTGGTTGAGGGGCGCCACGTGTGAGGGCGACAAAACATCGTGCATCCCGCTGAACGTCATGTTCAAAAATCATGTTTCCCCCATGCGGAGCCCCTCGTACGATTAGCAAGAGTTATCGCTCGAGGTATTCCGATAACAAATAAAAGAGATGGCAGACGACGCTCCCGTCCGAGTAAATGTATTCATATTCTTATGATAAAGGATACAGATAACACAATTAAACTCCATGTAATGTTTATATGAAGTAACATGCTAAGGAGTTGATTTGGGCTGAAATATAAGGTAGGTCTAACGTCTGATTTAGCGTTAGCCCAACACAGCAACAGTGTTTTGGGCAAACAACTTAAAGTCTTGCCATTACGTTAGACTTGTATTCTAGCGCGAGAAAAACTTTGTTCGGTATAATAAACAATTTATTACCCTGACGGTAGGGAGACATGACGCTTAGTTTACCCGCGGCAAGTCATATTTCCCTCGGGCTACGCCCTCGGGAAATATGACATGCCTTGGGTAAACAAAGCGTCATGTCTCCCTACGGTCAGGGCAATAAATGTATAATGCAAGACATGTATGCTTAAACAATAAAAAGCGAAAAATAATAATATTGAAAATGCACTTAATATTTTTTTTGATTTGATAATTAAAAAGGGGTTGTCCCGCCAAAAGGATATTTTCAGTGTAGATGCTATGTTCTCATTTGTCGATATTGAGGTGAAATAGAAATTCGATATTACCACTCGGATAAACAATACCATATCTATTTTCACCATAAGTTCTAAAATTTCACCCTTAAACTATAATAAATCTATATTTTCTATGGAATTCATACAGCTTAAATGATCCACACAAAACTATAGCTACTGTTGTAGCAGAAAAGATATATCCTTCAGAAGGTCACAAAGGGGAGGAAAACCAAATCAGGACCGACCGACTGACACTTGTACAGATGTAGGGGATGTTATTCTAGCTGTAGACATCAAGTTGTTACTTTGTCTCAAGCATTTAATCACATTTGAATCTATTGTTGCCAACTTAATTCGACCTGTATTTTGTAATGCTATAGTCAGAAAGGTGGTCGGTATCCGGCGGAAGGGTGAAAACGGGAGTACGCCGCTGGTTTTGGCCAAGTGGTTGCAATGAAACGGTTGAAAGTATGTTAAGTGTCGTGTGAGAATACATTTCGCGTAATTTTATGGAAAATCGCAAAAACTCAACCGCCGGAAAAAGATGTCAATCTCAGGTACAATAAAATATGAAATGTATACATATCACTCGAAAATAAATATGTTGCGTAACAGTATAATATTTAAACATGGAACTGTTTATCTACTCTAATCGTTATCTTACAGTATAATATTTATACATGGAACTGTTTATCTACTCTGGTCGTTATCTTACAGTATAAGTATTTAAACATGGAACTGTTTATCTACTCTGATCGTTATCTTACAGTTATAATATTTTATACATGGAACTGTTTATCTACTCTGATCGTTATCTGTACAGTATAATATTTATACATGGAACTGTTTTATCTAACTCTGATCGTTATCTTACAGTATAACTATTTATACATGGAAACTGTTTACTACTCTGATCGTTATCTTACAGTAAATATTTATATATGGAAACTGTTTATCTACTTTGATTCGTTATTCTTTACAGTATGATATTTATACATGGAACTGTTTATCTACTCTGATTCGTTATCTACTGGAATTATGCTATATCTTATCTATACTAAGAGTCATATGGAACTGTTTATCTACTCTGATCGTTATCTTGATAGTATAATATATTGTATACATGCGAACTTTTAATTCTACTCTGCACGTTATCTCAACAGTATAATATATTTATACATTGGAACTGTTTATCTGCTCTTGATCGTTTTATCTTACAGTATAATATTTATACATTGGAACATGTTTATCTGGTCTGATCGTGTATCTTACAAGTAAATATATTTATACATGGAACTGTTTATTCTACTCTAATCGTTATCTTACAGTAAATATTTGACACATTGGAACTGTTATCTACCTGATCGTTATCTTACAGTGAATATTATACATGGAAACTGTTTTAATCTACTCTGATCGTTATCTTACAATATAATATTTACACATGAACTGTTTATACTACTCTGATCGTTATCTTACAGATAGAAGTATATTTATACATGGACTTTTATCTACCTCTGATACGTGTGATCTTAGAGTAATATATATTATTACATGAAACTGTTTTCATCTGCTCTGATCGTTATCTTACCAGTAATAGTATTTATACATGGAAAGCTGTTTATCTACTCTTGATCGTTATCTTACATATAAATTATTTTAATACATATGTTAACGACGCTGATTTATATCTTACTGGAATGTTATACTGTATTAACGTTTTTTACTGGAGTTAGTAAGTATTTAAGATGCACTATAACATGGAACTGTTTATCTTATCTGATCGTTACTTTCTACAGAATATAATATTTACAGCATGGGAACTGATTTACTCTACTACTGATCGTTAAACTTACAGTATAATAATTATATATGATACTGTTTAATCTACTCTGATCGATCTTATCTAGTAGTAGATATTTAATATAATGAAACTGTTTATTACTCTCTTGATCGTTGATCCTTACAGTTAATATTTATACATGGAACTGTTTTTCTGCTCATGATCGTTAACTTCAGTAAAGTATTTTAACCATGAACTGTTTATCTACATACTGTTGCCTGCTCTCTCTCCACCACTAACTGCGTTATAGAGACGGTGCCGATATATGACGTATCGCGTTGGTTATGTACTCTGATGGTCTCTCTTCACCTACGGCGATTGGCTTAGATCATACAAGATTCATCTACCTATTCAAATGTGCATATACACATCCGTTGTATATCGCTAGACTAGAATCACGTCTCTAATCATGACACGTACCTGAGTACACTCCTAGCGTCATACAACTGAGTATTGAGTTACGTGAGAGCCCATATATGATACAATTGGAAAAATACTTTACCTG